>JXCR01130571.1:129708-148211 GCA_002079205.1 Phalaenopsis hybrid cultivar
ATATATATATATTAACATCTCTAAATAGAGTATGTCAATAAAATCCAGCTTGTAAAATTTTATGAATAGTTCAATCATTCCTAAAATGTCCTCTAAATTTAGAATCACAATATTTTTGGATAATTTCCTGAATTTCTTTATAAGGCACGCATCGTCTCATTATTAAATCCTTGCATTGTTTATATAAATAAGGATCGTCTAAAAAATATGATTTTGCATCATAAATGAATTTCTTTTCCTGTTGTTTTGTCAGCACATAAGGTAAAATACTACTAACAATATAATTTATAATATCAGCATACCACGATATTTTCCATCCTTTTACAACATAAAATTGTTCATCATGAAAAGTTTCATTAATTTCTCTCTCCAAATCAAGTAATTCTTCTTGTTATAACCTAGATAGATGATTAGAAATTTGATTATCAGTCCTTTTCCTATCGACTGTTACAAAACTAAACTCTTGCATAAGAAGTCCCCATCTGATTAATCTTAGTTTAGCATCCTTTTTTTGCATCAAATATTTAATAGCTCAATGGTCAGTATGCACTACACATTTAGCTCCGATCAGATATGACCTAAACTTATCAAAAGCATACACAATGGCTAATAACTTTATTTCAGTGGTGGTATAATTAATTTGAGCATCATTAAGAGTTATACTAGCATAGTATGTAACTTTAAAAATCTTATCATATCTCTGCCCTAAAACAACTCCTATTGCACAATCACTAGCATCACACATTAATTCAAAAGGTTTCTCCCAATTAGGTGAAGCAATTATAGAGCTAGTGATCAATTTTTCCTTTAAAGTTTCAAAGGCTTTAAGACAATCTTGATTAAAGTTAAATTTTGCATCTTTTTTCCAAAAGTTGACATAAGGGTTTAGTAATCTTTGTAAGGTCTTTAATATATCTCTTGTGAAATCTAGCATGTCTTAAAAAGCTCCAAACTCCTCTTACTGTAGTAGCTAGAGATAAGTTTGATATAACCTTTATTTTTGCAGGATCTACTTCCATGCCTTTTTCTGAAATTGTATGTCCAAGCACAATTCCTCCTGCAATCATAAATTGACATTTTTCCCAGTTCAATACGAGATTAGTCTTTTCACAGCATTCCAAAACTTTTTCTAAATGATTTAGACATATTTCGAATGAAGTTCCAAATACAAAAAATTGTCCATAAAGACTACAATTCATTTTTCAATCAAATGAGTGAAAATTGACATCATACATCTTTGAAATGTTGTAGGTGCACTACATAATCCAAAGGGCATTAGCTGAAAAACAAAAGTTCCATAAGGACTAGTAAATGTTGTTTTTTCTTGATCCTCTATAGCAACAGGGAATTGGTGATAACCGGTATATCCATCTAGAAAATAAAAATATTTTTGCCTAGCCAATCTATCCAACATCTGGTCCAAAAAGGGTAAAGTAAAATGATCCTTCCTAGTGGCAGAATGTAGTTTTCTATAATCTATACAAATTTGCCAACCACTGACTTATCTTGTTGATAATAATTCGTTATGCTCATTTGTCAATACAATCACACCTCCTTTCTTTGGAACACAGTGAATTGGACTTACCCAAGTGATACACTAAAAATTTATTCATTTTTAGACCCATATTTTATACTTATTTTTTATGATATTTCACTTTAATGAAAGATATTTTTTGTGTTTTTTTGCAAGTTATTGATTTTTAGGACTTGGAGCAAAAAGGAAGCAAGACAGATTAAATTTAGAGTGAAAATAAAGAATTTAAAAAATTATTCAGCACCGACGGCGCTAGACTGGGCACCGATGATGCTATTTGATAGAGAAGACATATTAATTAAATAGCCTTTGGCACCGACATCGCCAGTGTCTGTGCAGGTCCTGTTTCTAGAAGATTTAAAAATTTTGGATGCTTTTTTAAGAGTTTTTGGATGCACCTATTGGAGAACCAACCCTAGGCTCTATTTAGGGCTGAAATTTGATCAGAACCCCTCTGCACCATTTCACGTTCTTCCAGTCACTTAGTTTTCCTCTTTGCGCGCCTACATTCCATGCCATTAGTTGGTTATTATCTTTATAGTTTTGAGTTTTTGTGGTGAGTTTAAGTAGGAATTCTTCTTGAAGAAGTGTTGAAGAGGAAGAGAAATGAGAGACTCCTTCTTCCTACATTTTCTAAGAGAGGCTACAAGGGATTTGCTTTGAGAAAGAGTTTCAGATAAGTGTTGTTTGTTATTAGTGTTATATGAAATTTCTTTTACATATGAAATTTGTGTTTTGTTGTATCTTTCTCATAAGGCCTGAGTTGTTTCCTTTATCTTTCTCCCTGCTCTGAGATATGGTGAAATGAAGAGATAATTTGGATGTGACAATGTTAAAATTTAAAATAAAGTGTGATGGTTTTTTAACTCTACTCTTAATTTACTTTTCAATCTGGCCAGTTGAATTTCTATAATATGTTGTAAAACATAAGATCTGGGAAATGGAGTATGAGTTCTACAACAAAGTGAGAATCACATTTAATTTCATGAAGGAGTATTGCGTTCATGGAATTATGTGCAAATAAATAGAAAAATATACTTTGTTGGGTGTAGAATTAGAGATTTTTCTAGGGTGACATACTAAAATCCTCAATTCGATCTTAGTGTTTAAAAAATTAAAGCGAGAGTTAGCCTTCAGCTGAAGGGAAGTAGGAGCTCTGGAGTGGGAGCTAGTATCCTCCTAGCCTAGCCACAGATTTAGAGACTAAACCTTAGATTAGCCAATGATTTTCTATAACACTGAATTAGGATAGAGAATTAAAATTACTCTTATTTGTCACAATATAAATTTAAACCATTTATCTCATCTCATTTCACCAAAAAGCTCAATGTAGTGGGAAAGATGTTTTTTCCTATAAGAAAACTTCATCACATAAATATAGTTTAGTAGTTACTATTTTTAAACTCTGCATTTATGTTTTGATATTATTTAATAATTTAGTTTCGTTAGTACCTTACACATTCGAAATTAGTGGCAGTAATTTGGTTTGATTTCTGTGAATTTCCTAGTTAGTTTAACATTTCAAATTTAAACCTTCCTCGTGGGATCGATATTTAGGACTTAAACAGAAAGTCTTATATTACTTGATAACGATACATTTACTTGCGTAGAATCTCAATCTTAAGTGCTTAATGTTATTATTACTAAAACACCACATCAAGTTTTTGGCACGGTTGTAAAGCGAAGTTTACTTATAAATTTTACACAACTATATTTCACCGGGATCAATTTTTTGGCTCCGTTCTCGGGGAAGGTAACGATAAATTAGGAAATTTAGAGATAAAAATATACATAATACAAAAAAATCAAAAAAAATATTGAAAATTAAAAATCCAATATATATATATAAGAAAATTTTCTTTGCTTATATTTGTTTATGTGAAATATTAGATCTGAAGGTTTAGTACCTACGATTCAAAATTAGAATGTATTATTAGAAAAATTCAAAAACAAAAAAAAGAAATTAAAATTTTTAACAACATGGCTAATAACTTAGATAATCAAATAAATGAAATTGACATACTCCTTTAAAAGATTATGTTAATCCAACAGTAGATAAACTTCACTTAACCATTCAAAATCTTGATGTTTCTGCTAATTCATTTGAGCTTAAACCTACTATTATCCAAATGGTACAAAATAATCAGTTTGGAGGAACACCTACTGAATATCTTAACTTACATTTTGCTAGTTTTCTTGAAATTTTTGCTACTTCTAAATATGAAGGAGTGTCTAATGATGTTGTTAGGCTTAGAACTTTTCCTTTTTCATTAAGGGATAAAGCTAAAGCTTGGTTAAATTCATTAGCACCTGGATCTATCAGAATTGGGGAGAACTTTCACAAAAATTCTTGGTTGAATATTTTCCACCCTCGAAAACTGCTAAGCTTGAAAACGATATTACATCTTTTTGTCAGTTTAAAGGAAAATCGATATATGAAGCGTGGGAAAGATTTAAAAATCTCCTTAGAAAATGTCCACACAATGCTTTACTAGATTGGAAGTGACCATAATGAAAATGAACAAACAAAAGTTCCCCAAGAAAAACCATTACCTTTGTTTCCTCAACTACTAAAGCAGAAGAATAAAGACAAATAATTTACAAATTTTTTAAAAATCCTTAAAAAATTAACGATAAACATTCCTTTCATTGAAGCTTCAAAACAAATGCCAAGTTATGTGAAATTTATGAAAGATATACTAAACAAGAAAAGGAAGTTTGTAGATTAGTGAAGAGTGTAGCGCTATTATTCAGAAAAAGCTTCTTAAAAAATTAAAAGATCCTGGTAGTTTTACTAAACCTTATGCAATTGGTGAAAACTTTTATGGAAAGGCTTATGTGATTTCAGAATGAGTATCAATCTGATGCCTCTATCGATTTTAAACATTTAGATTTTGGAGAGATTTTCCCTACTACTGTAACTCTTCAGTTAGCCGATCGATCAATAACATATCCTAAAGAAGTTATAGAAGATGTATTAGTAAAAGTGGATAAATTTATTTTCCCTTTAGACTTTATAGTATTAGATATGGAGGAAGATAAAGAGATTCTTATTATTTTGGGGAGACCATTTCTTGCAACAGGAAGAGCCATGATAGATGTGCAAAAATGAGAATTAATAATGAGAGTTAATGATCAAGAAGTAACATTTAATATTGCAAAAGCTATAAAATATCCTGCAATAGAGAAAGACAATGACTGTTTTAGGATGGAAGTCACTGATTATCTAAGTAATGAGCAATTTAAGAAATAGTTTGAAGAAAAATTAAAGCAAGAAGAATTTATTGAAAATGAGGATGAAATAATAGAAGAAAATTTAGAATATATTCGTGATAAATTTTAAAATTTAGATTTATTGGAAAATGATAATACAAATCTTATTCCTTCAAGTATTAAACCACATGAACTTGAACTAAAAGTATTACCTGCTCATTTAAAATATGTTTTTTTAGGAGCTTCATCTACATTGTTTGTTATTGTATCTTCTGAGTTAACTTAAATTCAAGAACAAAAATTAATAGAAATGTTGAAAAGATATAAAAAGGCTTTTGGATGGGCCTTAGCAAATATTAAAGGAATTAATCCTTTGATTTGTATGCACAGAATTCAATTAGATGAACAGTACAAACCTAAAGCTTTGTTAAATTCATTAACACCTGGATCTATTAGAACTTAAGAAGAACTATCATAAAAATTCTTGGCTAAATATTTCCACCGTCGAAAATCGCTAAGCTTAGAAACGATATTACATCTTTTTTGTCAGTTTGAAGGGGAATCGATATATGAAGCCTGAGAAATATTTAAGAATCTCCTTAGAAAATGTCCACACCATGCTTTACCAGATTGGTTAATAATTCAAACTTTTTACAATGGATTAGCCTTAGATCTATGATAGATGCTGCTGCAGGTGGATCACTAATGTCAAAACCTTTTGATGAAGCATACTCTTTAATAGAAAAAATGGCTACTAACAATTTTTAATGGCCATCTGAATGGGTAATTCTTAAGAGAGTAGCTAGTATTCATGAATCTAATGCAATGTCTATTTTAACATCTCAAATTGTTGTTATATCAAAAAAGATTGATCAAATTGGAGTGAAATATTCTCAAATACCACCAGTATTAGAGAAAAATTCACTAGGGTAGATAATTGATTCTCAATCATCTTATGAAACATTAAATGATATAAATAATCAAAATAACAATCCCTATTCTAACTATTACAACTCTGGAAGAAAAAACACCCTAATTTTAGTTGGAATAATTATAACAATTCAATGAACTCCTCAGGAAATTTAAATAATCAAGGAAATCATAATTTTCAACCTTATTATCCTCCTGGATTTAACTCTAACCCTAACCCACAAGTTAAGGAAAGAAGTTGACGATGGAAGAAGTAATGATGATGGAAGAAGTAATCTTGAATATGGGAAAGCAAATACAAAATCAAGGGGCTGCTATTAGGAATATTGAAAATTAATTAGGACATATTGCTACTGCACTTAGTAACAGACCTTAAGGAAATTTTCCGAGTACTATGGAAGTTAATCCAAAATATCAAAATAAGGAGCAAATTAAAGTTATTCAATTATGAAGTGGAAATGAAGTTGAAACAAGAGTCCAAAGAGAAGCTGAAGTAGATGAGGAGAAGGAATAGATGGAAAGTGACCATAATGAAAATGAACAAACACAAGTTCCCTTAGAAAAACCATTAACTCTGTTTCTTCAATGACTAAAGCAAAAGAATAAAGAGAAACAATTTACAAAATTTTTGGAAATCCTTAAAAAGTTAACGATAAACATTCCATTCATTGAGGCTTTGGAAAAAATGTCAAGTTATGTGAAATTTATGAAAGATATACTAAACAAGAAAATGAAGTTTGCAGGTCATGAGACCGTTGCACTTAGTGAAGAGTGTAGCACTATTATTCACCAAAAGTTTCTTGAAAATTTAAAAGATCCTGCTAATTTTACTGTAACTTGTGCAATTAGTGAAAGTTTTTTGGAAAAGCCTTATGTGATTTAGGAACGAGTATCAATTTTATGCCTCTATCAATCTTTAAACGTTTAGATTTAGGAGAGATTTTTCCTACTACTATAACTCTTCAGTTAGCTAATCGATCAATAACTTATCCTAAAGGAGTTATAGAAGATATATTAGTAAAAGTGGATAAATTTATCTTTCTTGTAGACTTTATAGTATTAGATATCGAGGAAGATAAAGAGATTCTTATTATTTTAGGGAGACCATTTCCTGCAACATGGAGAGCTTTGATAGATGTGCAAAAAGGAGAATTAATAATGAGAGTTAATGATCAAGAAGTAACATTTAATGAGAGCTGTGATAGATGTGTAAAAAGGAGAATTAATAATGAGAGTTAATGATCAAGAAGTAACATTTAATAATACAAAAGCTATGAAATATCCTGCAATAGAAAAAGACAATGAATGTTTTAGGATGGAAGTTACTAATTATCGCTATGAAATATTCTGTAATAAAAGATAATTAATGTTTTAGGATGAAAGTTACTGATTATCTAAGTAATGAGCAATTTAAGAAAGAGTTTGAAGAAAATCAAGAAGAATTTTGTGAGAGTGAGAATGTAATAAAAGAAGAAAATTTAAATTATATGCAGGACAAATTTGAAACTTTAGATTTGTTGGAAAATGATAATAAAAATCTTATTCCTTCAAGTATTAAACCACCTGAACTTGAACTAAAAGTATTACCTACCCATTTACAATATGTATTTTAGGAGATTCATCTACATTTCTTGTTATTGTATCTTCTGAGTTAACTGAAATTCAAGAACAAAAATTAATAGAAATATTGAAAAGATATAAAAAGTCTTTTGGATGGACTTTAGCAGATATTAAAGGAATTAGTCCTTTGATTTGTATGCACAAAATTCAATTAGATGAACAACACAAACCTAAAGCTAGACCTCAGAGGAGATTAAATCCAATAATGAAAGAAGTTGTAAAAACAATCTTAAAATTGTTAGATGCTAAAATTATATATCCTATTTCAGACAATACTTGGGTGAGTCCAATTCATTTTGTTCCAAAGAAAGGCGGAGTGATCGTTGAAGTAAATGAGAAAAATGAATTAATTCTAATAAGACAAGTTATTGGTTGACAAATTTGTATAGACTATAAAAAATTAAACATGGCTACCAGGAATGATCACTTTCCTTTACCCTTTCTAGACCAAATGTTGGATAGATTGACTAGAAACAAATATTACTAGTTTTTAGATGGATATACTGGTTGTCATCAAATTCCAATTGCTCCTGAAGATCAAGAGAAGACAACATTTACAAGCCCTTATGGAAAATTTGCTTTTCGTAGAATGCCTTTTGGATTGTGCAATGCACCTGTGACATTTCAAAAATGTATGATATCAATATTTAGTAATTTGATTGAACATGGAATGGAAGTATTTATGGATGATTTCTCTGTACTCGGGACTTCATTTGAATTATGTTTAAATAATTTAGAAAAAGTTCTGGAATTATGTGAAAAAATCAATCTAGTACTAAAATGAGAAAAATGTCAATTTATGGTTGCAGGAGGAATTGTACTTGGGCATAAAATATATATTACTTAATAACGATATGTATACTTGCGTAGAATCCCAACATTAAGTGCTTAACGTTATTATTCATAAAACACAACATTAAATTTTTAGCACCGTTAAAAAGTGGAGTCAACTTTATAAATTTTACACAATTATATTCAACTTAAATCACCAATCTAGCGCATCATGTGCCAGTTCTCTGGAGTTCGACGCATCATGCGCTAATCTGGCCTAAACATAAATTATATTTCAATTTCAATCCAAAAATTTCTCAATTTTTTTTATAAAATTAAGTAATTAAAATGTTTCTAACTATTTTTCTCAAATACACGAACTTCATAAAGACCGAAACATAAATATACATAAATTATTTCAAACACAACAAACTCAAAAGAAAACTAAACAACAATAAATATGGGTTGCCTCGCACAAAGAGCTTAGTTTAATGTTGTCGGCCCGACATTCCTAGTCTTATTCTGGGTGACCCAATATTACAGTCTCTTTATAAGCTGGTCTTTGGCCATCACAATATGATTGCAATTTGTGCACATTAACTTTAAATATTCTTCCAGTCTTGGGTTCTTCAATATTAACTGCTCTGTAAGGATAAACTTTTATAACTCTGAATGGCCCTTTCCACCTAGACTTCAATTTTCCAGGAAATAATTTCAACCTTGTATTGTATAATAAAACTTCCTGTCTTCAAATTCTCTTTTGATTATCTTTCGATCATGTCATTCTTTTATCTTTTTCTTATAAATCCTTGCATTATCGTAAGATTCATTTCTAATTTATTCAAGCTCATTCAATTGCAATAATCTTTTTTCACAAGTTTTTTTTCAAATTAAAATTGAATTCTTTTATAGCCCAATAAGTTTTATGCTCCAATTCAATTGGCAAGTGACAAGTCTTCCCAAAAATTAATCTATATGGGGACATTCCTATAGTTGTCTTATAGGTTTTCTTGTATGCCCATAATGTAGTATCCAATCTAGTAGACCAATCCATTTTATTAGGATTAAAACTTTGTTTCCAAAATTCTCTTAATTTCACGATTAGATTTTCTGCTAAACCACTAGTCTGGAATGATAGATAGTTGCAATTTTATGCATTGTATTATTTTTTCCACCAATTTTGCAACTGTTGCATTCCTAAACAGAGACCCTCCATCGGTAATGATTACTCTCGGCATTTCATATCTTGTAAAAATATTTTTAATTAAAAATTTTGAAACACTCCGAGCATCACATCTAAGTAAAGTGATTACTTCAATTCATTTTGAAACATAATCCACTGCAATCAATATATAAATATTTTCAAATGAAGGTATAAATGGTTCTATAAAATCTAATCTCCATGCATTAAAAATTTCAATTTCCAAATTAAAATTTAGAGGCATTTTATTTTATTTTGAAATATTACCTACTCTGTGACACTGATCACATGTTTTGATATATATATATATTAACATCTATAAATACAGTAGGCCAATAAAATCCATATTGTAAAATTTTATGAACAATTCTATCATTTCCAAAATGACCTCCAAATTCAGAATCATGACATTTTTGGATAATTTCCTGAATTTCTATATAAGGCACACATCGCTCATTACTAAATCTTTACATTATTTATACAAATATGGATCATCCAAAAAAAAATGACTTTGCATCCTAAATGAATTTCTTTTCTTGCTGTTTCGTGAGTCTATATGGTAAAATATCAATAACAATATAATTTACAATATCATCATAATAAGGTATTTCCTATTCTTTTACAACGTAAAGTTGTTCATCAGGAAAAGTTTTATTAATTTCTTTTTCCAAATCAAGTATTTCTTCATGTTTTATCCTAGATAGATGATCAACAATTTGATTATATGTCTCTTTTCTATCGTTTATTACAAAATTAAACTCTTGCATAAGAAGTACCCATCTAATTAATCTTGGTTTAGCATTCTTTTTTTGCATCAAATATTTAATAGTGGAATGGTCAGTATGCACAACACATTTAGCTCCAATCAGATACGACCTAAACTTATCAAAAGCATACATAATGGTTAATAGCTCACTTTAATTGGTGGTATAATTAATTTGAGCATCATTAAGAGTCTTACTAGCATAGTATATGACTTTAAAAATCTTATCATATCTCTGCCCTAAAACAGTTCCAATAGCTTAATCACTACCATCACACATTAATTCAAAAGGTTTCTTCCAATCAGGTAAACAATTATAGGAGCAGTGATCAATTTTTCCTTTAAATTTTCAAAGGCTTTAAGGCAATCTTGATTAAAGTCATATTTTGTATCTTCTTCCACAAGTAGGCATAAATGTTTAGTAATTTTTGAAAAGTCTTTAATATATCTCCTGTAAAATCCAGGATGTCCTAAAAATCTCCTAACTCCTCTTATTGTAGTAGGTGGAGGTAGGTTTGATATAACCTGTATTTTTGCAAGATCTACTTTCTTATCATTTTCTGAAATTTTATGCCCAAGCACAATTCCTCCTGCAATCATAAATTGATATTTTCCCAGTTTAATAGGAGATTAATCTTTCCACAATGTTCCAGAACTTTCTTTAAATGATTTAAACATATTTCAATTGAAGTTCCAAATACATAAAAATCATCCATAAAGACTTTAATCCCATTTTCAATCAAATCATTAAAAATTGACATTATACATCTTTGAAATGTTGCAGGTGCATTACATAATTCAAAGAGCATTCACCTAAAAGTAAATGTTCCATAAGTATTAGTAAAAGTTGTTTTCTCTTTATCCTCTTGAGCAATAGGTATTTGATGATAATCGGTGTATCCATCTAGAAAATAAAAATATTTATGCCCAGCTGATCCCTGGATACTGCTAATATGCATAGTACAACAATAATTCAGATAATACTTCACTTATAATTCCTTACTTTATAACAAAACCAAAAACTTGATCCTAAAGAAAATTAAGAATTTAACTTTTAATTTACATATATTGAAATATTACGCAAGTATTCATATCATTATCAAGTAATATAGGACATTTTGATTAAGACCTGAATATCGAACCCACAGGGAGAATACACAATATCACTATTGAAAAGGAAACTTTCTATTTTTAATAAAAAGTTAATTATCTAAACTAAAGATGATTTTTGCAGTACTGAAAATTTAAATATTTTTGGTATTTTCAGTATTTTGATAGAACAATAATAATTTAAAAAGATAATTAGAGTTTTTGTAGAAGAAAAATACTAAATATGAAAATATCTTTCTTCTTGTTATGAATCAGTAATAAGTATAGAAATTATATTGTGGAAGTATGAAAATTGTGTTGTGCCAAATAAGAGCAATAATATTCTTTACCCTTGCTAGAGATGTTATAAAAAAATGACTAATTTAAAGTTTGAATAGTTCTGAAGACCGGCTAGGCAGGGAAGATACTGGCTCTCACTCTAGAGGTCCCTCGATTCCCTCCACCTAGGGCTAACATTCTTGTATCAGAACCTAAAACAATAAACAAAGTTTCGGTCTTTAACTTGTCACTTTAAAGTCCTCTGACTCTACAACCTTCAATGAATATTTCCTTATGTATTTGCACTTAATCATATGAACTACACTCTCATTCATACAACCTCATGTGATTCTTTCCAATTGTTGACTGAGACAATACCAGCCCAATTTTTTATGTTCTCACAACAAATTTAACATCTGGATTGGCCAAATCGAGAAGTAAATGAAATGCATGGATTTAAATCATCACAACTTCTTCAATCATTGAAGCTCGATACTTTCCACAACTTGCATCCAAAAACTAATTATTTATCATTTTAAGAAGAAACATAAAGAGAACTACACATAATTCGAGGAGAAAATAAAACCACACTTTAATTTAAAAGAAGAAATCATTGTCAAACCAACAATAAGTCTTAATTAAAACCAAAAGTAGTCTCAAAATAAAAAGATAAAAACTTATCTTAAATCCTCCATCAAACTCTTAAAGTTCCTTTGATTCTCTTCTCTTTACAATCGCTCAAAATAAAATAACAAAAAGGATAAAATAAAAGTAAAAGTGGTTCCTGAAAATCTCTTCAAACTAACTTCCCAAATGAGAACTTTCAAAACTTTTCAATACTTTTAGGACCTCTTTCAAAGTCCCAATCTTCTTTCTTTTATATATTTCTGAAAGGTGTCTTGGTTTCTCTTCAAAATATGTTTGAATTTGATTTATTTGGCCAAGAGATGCATCCTTTCATGATAACTTTTTGTCCAGGATGGTTATAACCACCTATTAAGCCAATGTGTGCCTCAAAAACCTCTTCAAAATTTGCAGAAACCGAATTTACTCATCCAATAACTGCCACTTAGGCTTAAGTGTGGGGCCTCTGGCACTTAGGCACGCCCTTCTCTATTTAACCAGTACTTAAGCGTCGGATCTGGAGCTTAGGCGCCAAAACTCTTTTGCACATTTTTCACATTTTTTTCCTCCAAATTTGATCATTTTTCACTCCTTTAAGCACTTTTCACCCTTTTTTATCTCTGTCTGCAAGAAAAACACAAAACTATCTTCCATTTAAAGGGCAATATCTCAAAAATAAGTATAAAAATGTGTCTAAAAATACTATATATTTTAAGTGTATCAAAATCCCCCAAACTTAAAATGTTACTTATCCTCAAGGGACACTTTAATCTTTAAAAACTAAATATGTATGATATGTATATGAGTTTCTTCAGGAGTTACTAAAATTTTGATTTAGAAATATAGCAGTCTAATTAGAAAAATATTCAATAAATGAGACCAACTTAAAGTTTACAAATTCTTAAAGTTAAGAAAGATGAAAATATGAGTTTCTATCTAATTCAGAAATATATTGTAGATTTTCCAAATTAAGAATTTAGTTCTTTTATTATCTCTACTTAAAATTTTTTATTTAAAATAATTTTACTTACTATATTATATCTGTAAGCTTAAGAGTTTCTCAAGCCTTATACTTTAAAAAGATCAAATGTAGAACCAATTTTTTATTAGGCACTAATCCTCAAGCTTCTCCTTCCTAATTTTTTTTTCTCTTTTTCTTTTTCTTTTCTTTTTTTCTTTTTTTTTCTTTACTTTTTCTTTTCTTTCTTTTTTTTTCTTTTTCAGGAAAGCATTACTATATCTGGATAGGTCTTTAATGATTTTGAATTCCACTTCTCCTTTCCTAAAGCAAAGTCTTGATATAAGTTTTTTACTTATAAATATAATAATAGTATTGAAAATTATTTTAATAAAAGAAATTTAAGCATTAAAAATAAAATTCTAAATTATTTAATTTTTTCAAAATTTTAATTTTTCTAATTAAAGATAGTTACCTATATTAATCATTTTCTCATCTAAAAACTTTTTAACTTGAAGTTTTTCTTCATTACTAAAAGTTTTATCCAAATTTTCTTACTCATTTCTAAAATCAAATTTTACTTCCTTAATACAACTTCATATACATAATCATTTTTTTTTCTTTTCAAATTAAATTCACTTGTAGCACATTTGAAAACAAATAAAATTCCAGTTTTGAAAATATTTTTCATCCCCCCAAACTTAAATTTTTTAACAGATTAAACAGTTTAGCATCAGCTATATATAAGCAGGAATGAAAATTTAAAATAACATACTAACAAGAATTTTTAAACCCTAATGATACAAGTATAAAACTAAAAACAGGAGTAAAACTAATTTTTGATCAAATTTTCTATATTTTCATTTCAATTTAATATGTAGAGATTCAATAAACTTCTAAGCAATGGGTATAAACATAAAAGTAAACTAACACACTAACTTGATTTCTCGTTCTCAGCATAAAAAAAAACGCACTAACATGATAAAGAAAAAATACAGGGTAGCAGTTTCCTAAGTTTCAAATTTAAGACCTAAGTTAGCAAAATTTTCAACTTTACAATAAATATAGAATTAAGTTAAGTTCTAAACTAACTAAATCACAAAACTCCCAACAATTACTACCTTAGAATTTTAAAACAAACTACTAACTAAAACAAACATTACAATACAATTAAAAATAAAAGTTTCACGCATCACAATCTCTAAACAAGTAAACATACATACATGTCTCAAGTTCAAAACATGAAAACACATAACATCTTAATTCTCACTTAAACATAAAAGTATAAACCACATCACATTGTTCAAACCAACACACAGATGCAAATGTAGCAATCCTAAACCACATAGTTCATATCATATTACATTCATAAAATAAATCTCTCAGCTCTGCTCTTCATCCTCTGAATTACCGCTATCCCAAACTTTTGCAGGCTCATAATTAGGGTATTTAGGATATGGAGAAAATTGCACTCCTGGGTCACCCCTAATGAGGCTCTCCAAAGATGAGTGAAATTTCTCTTCATAATCACTTTTTCTTCTATTATACATATCAGTATGATCTACAAAAACGCTGTAAATTTTGTACCCTATCAGCGGTAAAATTAATATTATCCATCATCCTCTACAATAATTGACCTCGGATCTCAGTAGACTCACCTTTAGATGTAGAAGCACGTGAGGTAGATGGTTTAGAAGTAGAAGCAGCAAAGGTAGAAGCAGTAAATGTCTCCATCCATAGCTCCGAGAAAATCCTCCTCTCCAGCCAAAAATTGAATGCTCAAAATAAGTCTTCACATTTACCTTAGTGATGGGCTTTATAGAAAATAATGCTTCCCACCAGCTATCATATTTAACTCCAACCTGCTCACACAAAGAAAAGATCAAGGAAGTAAATCCCAGACCTGCAGTTGTAACAGCTGTAGCAAAACTGATGATAGTCTGACAGATCAAAGCTCTAATTTTGATGAGCTTTCCCTCTTGAATACAATAGTTCAACATTGCTTTTTCTCTGGTCACTTCATTGAGATGATTGGCCGGAAGCAGACGAGCGGAAATAAAATAGTATCAGGCCTTTGAAGGTGCACATAACTTTGAAGTTTGGAATTTGACTCTCCTCTCATTAGTAATCTTTCAAAGTCCTCTCCCAATAGTCAAGTATGAAATAATCTCATCTAGCTCCACTTCATTAGGAATATAATTTGCATAAAAACGTAATGTATCCGGTGGTAAATTGTAAAACAAGTTGATTACCTCTGCTGAAAAAGGCGCCAACTTTCCACGAACCATAACTTGATTGTCTTCAGCTTCAGGGAGATTTGCGTAGAACTCCCTAACAATAGAAATGACTGCCACAACAGAAAATAACTACCACAGCAGAGAAATAACAGAATTGTTCCCACTATCGGCGAACAATTAAATCTTCCACGTCTCCACCCAAATTTCTAAAACACTGCTCCTGAATCAGTTTGCGTGACTGTAACACATCACTATACCGATCTTGAGCTTGTGAACTAACAAATTTACTCGAATCGAAAGGGACTTCGCTTTTGCTCCTCTTCACTCTTGGTACCATTCTACAAATTTGATAAATGCCAACAATAACTTCAAAAATCAAGTCTAAACCACTAAACTAAACTTCCAAAATCTTAAACCACACTTCCTATGCAATTTCCATAGATTTTTTCTTATTTTTCACCATGAATAGTGAATTTTTGAATTTCTCCAAATGTGCTCAAAAGGCATGATGAAAATCCAAAATTTTTAGATATAAGTAAAGCTCTTTCCTCAAGAAATCTGAATCTGGCAAATTTTTCTTGATTCCACCAAGAAATCTCCACTTAATGGTGTGCCTTAGCTCTCCACAATTATGTTTTTGAGAGGTTGAAGGTGACGGGAGGTGTAAAAATGGTGATTTTCGGCTCAAAAGTTCACTTTCAACCGTTCGCAAACCGGTTTTCGTGAACCAGCACTTAAGCATGGGTAAGTGACGCTTAGGCGCCTGCCTCTAGGATTTTCTCGCGCTTATGCGTGAGATATGGCTCTTAGGCGCTAGTCTACGATTTTAAAAATTTCAAATTAAAGTAAAATGCACTATTTACCTAAGTAAACCACCCCTAAATGGCCTCATAACACTTAAATGATTGTTTTCAACATCCTGTAACTCTCATTTATTTCAAAATTCTCGTTAATAACATTTTTAATTTAAGTCTAAAACAACACAAAATTTCACACAAACAAACTTATATTAATTCACAAATGAGTACACATACATTTAAACACTTAGTTCTCATGCCAAATAGTCTTGGATGGAAAATTTTCTTAAATACAAACACTTCACAATTTTTCACAATTAAACACCTAAGTAACACAAACTCTAAAAGCAAGTTTTAAACACTAAAACACTTAAAGAAAACAAATTTAAACACACAAAAACATAACTTTAAACATAGAGCTTAATTCCATTCTTCATTAGAAGGAACAAATTCAGTCTTTCATTAGTCTCTCCTGGGGAAACTGGAATATAAAGTTGATAAAATGGACGATGGTGATGTGCTTTGATGCAATCTTCTTCAATCTACTTTTGCTTAAGAAACATCTCCTTATCTGCTTCCTCTATATAACTAGTATGGCTAAATTACATTTTCAATTGCCATCCAATATGCTCAAGATGTGCATGAATCTCCAATACCTTATTTTCCGGTACAGACATGATATTTTCAATTTTGTTGATCTTCTCTGATATCTCTTCAATACTAATGGCTAAGAAACTGTTATACATCTCTTGTGCACTTTGATTAATGAATTTCTTCCTCATTGTCTCCTCCTTCTTCAAATCCATCTCCCATGAAGACATCACCTTAAAATCTATCTCTCTCTCTCTTATACTTTAGAGCTAGATATGATCTGGGGTTAAATTCCTTCACTAAACCCTTCTATTTATAGGCCTAAATCCTTCCTTGGAAAGCTTTTGCAAACTTCTAGGCAGTTTTCCCTTCTAGAATATTAATTTTGCACATGTTTTTAAACTGCCTCGCTTAAGCACCAGTGCACATTTTTTCACTAGTCAACTTAATGTCCAAATTCTCATTTTAACATGTCTAGATCACTAAATAAAGTCTTAAAATCAATATTAACACATCATAGTCTCAAAAATACTATCCCTAATTTTTATAATCACACATAAAACAATAATCAAAATAAAAACACACTGATAAGTATGGGTTGCCTCCCACAAAGCGCTTGGTTTTACGTCTTCAGCCCGACGTAACCAGTGCTTACTCCGGTTGACCCAACATCATTCCATCATCAAACTTATGTTGATCCCCTATAAAATAAGGTTTTGGTCTATGTCCATTAACTTTAAATAATTTCTCAGACTTAGGATCTTTAATATCCAAAGCTCCGTAAGGGTAAACTTTAATCACAATAAATGGGTCCATCCACCTAGACTTAAGTTTGCCTAGAAATAATCTTAACCTTGAATTATATAGCAAAACTTGTTGCCTGGCTGAAAATTTTTAATAAGAATCCTTCGATCATGCAATATCTTCATCTTTTCTTTATAAATTTTGGCACTTTCCTAAGATTCATTCCTTATCACTTCAAGCTCATTTAATTGTAACAATGTTTTCTCACCAGCGTCTTTCAAATTATAATTGAAATATTTAATCGCCCAATATGCCTTCTGCTCAAGTTCAACTGGTAAGTGACAAGATTTTTCAAATATTAGCCTATATGGGGACATTCCTATAGGAGTTCTGTATGTTGTCCTATAAGCCCATAAAGTATAGTCAAGTTTGACTGACCAATCCATTTTTGTTGGATTCACATATTTTCCATAATTCTTTTAATTTCTTGATTGGATAATTCGGCCAAACCACTTGTCTGAGGATGATAAGGAGTAGTAATCCTATGATTTATATGATATTTCTTTAATAATTTCTCCATTATGGCATTTCTGAAATGACTTCTCCATCGGTAATGATAACTCTTGGCACCCCAAATCTACAAAATATATTCGTTTTAAAAAATTTTGCAACACTTTGAGCATCACATCGAGGTAAAACAACAGTTTCTATCCATTTGGATACATAGTCCACTGCTAACAAAATATATAAATTTCTGAAAGATGGTATAAATGGTCCCATGAATTCTAATCCCAAACATCAAATATTTCAACTCCTAGCATATAGTTGAGGGCATCTCTTTTTTTCTAGAAATATTGCCTACTCTTTGAAATTTATCACAAGTTTTGATATAAGCATTAACATCTCTAAAAATTGTAGGCCAATAAAATCCAGATTGTAAAATTTTGTATGTTGTTTTATCAACACTAAAATGTCCCCAAAATCAAAATTATGACATTTTTTGACAATCTCATAAGTTTCTTCTAATGGTACACATCTTCGAATAATCAGATCCTTTCCTTATTTATATAAAATGGGTCCTCCCAAAAATAAGTCTTAGCTTCATAAATAAATTTCCTCTTTTATTGGTATGTCATTCCATAGGGTATAATA
>JXCR01130571.1:148250-160645 GCA_002079205.1 Phalaenopsis hybrid cultivar
ACACCAACAATAAAGTTCACAATGTCGGCATACCACGGAACACGCCACTCATTAATAGTGAACAATTTTTCATCTGGAAAAATGTTCATTAATTTTATTTTCAAAACAGAGTGGTTTTTCTAATTCAAGTCTGGACAAATGATCAGCAATTTGATTTTCAATCCCCTTTCGATCTACTATTACAAAATCAAATTCTTGCAAAAGAAGAATCCATCTTATAAGTCTAGGTTTAACATCCTTTTTTTTTATTAAATACCTAATCGCAGAATGATCTGTATGAACTACACAATGAGTTCCAATTAAATATAATATAAATTTATCAAAAGTATATACTATTGCTAATAACTCTTTTTCAGTTATTGTATAATTAATTTGAGTTTCATTAAGAGTTTTACTAGCATAGTAAATAACTTTGAAAATTTTATCATATATATGTCCTAAAATAGCTCCAATAGCTTAATCACTAGCATCACACATTAATTCAAAAAGTTTTTTCCCAGTTTGGTGAAACTATAATTGGTGCAGTGATTTGTTTTTCTCTTAATAACTTAAAAGCTTTTAGGCATTCCTCATCAAAATTAAAAATTGCATCTTTCTCCAATAAATGGCATAAAGGCTAGCAATCTTTAAAAAAATTTTAATATATCATCTGTAGAATCCAGCATAACTTAAAAACTCCTAATTTCTCTTACATTTGTTGGATAAGGTAAATTAGTGATCACTTAAATTTTAGCAGGATCTACTTCCATACCATTTTTCCTGATATTTGATGTCCTAATACAATTCCTCCTGATTACAATAAATTTGCATTTTTCTCAGTTAAGGACTAAATTTGTTTCTTCACAGTGCTTAAGAACTTTGGATTTAAAAAAATGTTTTAGACATAAGTCAAATGAAGTTCCAAACACTGAAAAGTCATCCACGAATACTTCAGTCCCTTTTTTAATTAAATCAAAAAAAATTGTCATCATAAATCTTTGAAATGTAGCAGGGGTATTACATAAACCAAAGGGCATTCTTCTAAAAGAAAAAGTACCATAAGGACTGATAAAAGTTGTTTTCTCTTGATCCTCAGAAGATATTTGAATTTGGTGATAACTTGTATATCCATCCAGAAAACAAAAGTATTTATGCCCAGCTAGTCTATCCAGCATTTGATCTAGAGCAAAAAATGATATTTCCTAGTGGCAAGATTTAATTTTCTATAATCAATACATATTTATCACCCCTTTCCTAGTGGAAAGATTTAATTTTCTATAATTAATGCATATTCACCACCCAGTAACTTGTCTAGTAGGTATTAACTCTTTATTTTCATTTACAGTTACAGTTACCCCTCTTTCTTAAGAACACAATGAATTGGACTAACCCATGCACTATCTGAAATAGGGTAGATAATTCCATCATCTCTTAGGAACAAACTGAATTGGACTAACCCATGCACTATCTGAAATAGGGTAAATAATTCCAGCATCTAACCACTTAAATATTCTTTCTTTACAACTTCTTTCATAACAGGATTCAATCTCCTTTGTGGATCAGCTTTGGGTTTGCAGTTCTCTTCCATATGAATTCTATGCATACAAATTGAATGACTAATTCCTTTAATATCAATAATTGTCCATACAAAGGCTTTCTTAAAATTTTTCAGAATTTTGATCAACCTTTCTTCTTCTTCCATTGTTAATTTTGGGGAAATTATAACTGTTAAAGTAGAGGAATCTCTTAAAAATGCATATTTTAAATGATCAGGAAGTAACCAACTCTAGTTCTGGAGGTTTTTCAATAGATGGATAAAATTATTTATCTTTGTCTATCGTGTCCAAAACTTCAAAACTTTCTCAAACATAGTTTGATTTTTCCTTAAAAAGATCTTCACATTGATTTAATTCCTCTTCTTGCTTGTGTTCCAAATTTTTTTCTTCAGATTTTTCTTCATAAGTAGTTCTAAAATGACATTCACTTAGATATCTTATAATGCATTCATTATCTTTACCTTTTGCAGGGTATTTCATTGATACTGAAATGTTAAAAGTAACACTTTAATCATTGACACGTATTGTTAATTCCCCTTTATGCACATCTATCATTGCTCTTCCTATGGCTAGGAAAGGTCTCCCTAAAATGATAGGTATCTCTTTATCTTCCTCCATATCTAGCATAATGAAATCAATAGGAAAGATAAATTGATTCTCCTCAAAATGATAGGTATCTCTTTATCTTCCTCCATATCCAGTACAATGAAATCAACAGGAAAGATAAATTGATCCACTTTTGACATCTTATATAACTCCTTTAGGTTATTTTATCTAATGATCTGTTAACTGCAGTGTTACAGTAGTAGGGGTTATTTCTCCTAATCCCAATCTTTTAAATATTGATAATGGCATAAGGTTGGTTAATGCTTGCACCTAAATCACATAAAGTTTTTCCATAAAATCTGTCTCCTATTGCACATGGAATTATAATGCTACCGTGATCTTTAAGCTTTTCAAGAAGTTCCTTCTGAATTATCGCACTGCACTCCTCACTAAGTGCAACAGTGTCATTATCTTTAAACTTCCTTTTCCTGTTGAGAATATCCTTCATATATTTTACATAGTTTAGCATTTTTTTCTAAGGCTTCAAGAAATAGAATATTAATTGTAAGCTTTTTAAATATTTCCAGAAATTTTGAAAATTACTTATCCAACTTCTGCTGACGAAGTCTCTGAGGAAATGGAGGTGGTGGTTTTTCCAAATTAATTTTTAGTGGAGAAATAGGTCTCTCAGAATCTTTTGGAGCGTCCTCTTTTAATCCTTCAAATTATTCTCTCGCTACTTCAATTTCTTTTTGAATCCGACCTTCCAACTCTCTTTCGCTTCTAAGTTGAACGGTTTTTACTTGTTCTTTATTCTGGTTTTTTGGATTTGATTCAGTATTACTAGGAAGTGCTCCTTGGGATCTATTACTTAATGAATTTGCAATTTGCTCAAGTTAAATCTCAATATTTCTAATTGTAGCTCCTTGACTTTGTAATTAATTTTCCATTTGTTACACCACTTATTCTATAGACAACTTCTTCTCTTTACACTGTGTATTGCTGGTGAAACCTAGTGGATAAGTAGATCTATAATTATTTTTCCCTTGGTTGTTCCAGTTTCCCAATGGGGTTTCCTTGGTTGTTCCCTCATTGTTAATTATTACCACCTAAATTGTTATTCCAGTTAAAGTTGTGATTGTTCTTCCAACCTGGGTTATAATAATTTGAATATGGGTTATTCTGCTTATTATTTATGGCATTCAAAGTTTCTAATGATGCTTGAGAATCTTTCATTTGGCCTAATGAATTCTCTTCAATCATGGAAATTGGTTGAGAAAAATTCATTCTAAATTGGTCTAACTTCCTTGAAATTACAGCAACTTGATTTGCTAACATGGTAAATGCATCAGTTTCATGAATATTGGCTACTTCTTAAGATTTACCCTCTTAGAAGGCCATTAAAAATTATTGGTAGTCTTTTCTTCAATTAAAGCATAAGCGTCATGAAATGGTTTTAACATCAATGAACCACCAGTAGCGGCATCGATAATTGATCGAACAGATCTAACTAATCCATTATAAAAAATTTAAATTATTAACCAATCTGGTATAGCATGGTGTGGACACTTTCATAAAAGTTCTTTAAATATTTCCCATGTTTCATAAATAGATTCCCCTTCAAACTTATTAAAAGATGTAATATCGTTTTTAAGCTTTGCAAATTTTTATGGTGGAAAATATTTAGCAAGGAATTTTTGTGCTAAATCACTTCAAGTTCTAATAGATTCGGGTCCTAGCGAATTCAACCACTAAGAAAGGAAATAACTTAAGTCTTATGACATCATCTGATACACCATCGTATTTAAATGAAGTACACAATTCTAGAAAATTCGCAAGATGTAAATTTGGATCTTCAGTTGGTGATCCCCCAAGTTGATTATTTGATACCATTTGGATAATAGCAGGTTTAAGCTCAAATGAATTAGCCACTACATTAGGTTTTTGAATACTACAATGAAGTTCATCTACAATAGGGTTGGCATAATCTCTTAAAGGTCTAAACTCTTGATGAATTTCAGCATTTTGATTATTTTGGTCTGTCAGTTCTGTAAATTTTTTTTGGATTTTTCAAATTTTATAATTTTTTTTCTGATTTTTCTAATAGTTCTTTAAATTCAGAATCGTAGGGCACTAGTGCTTCAGAACCTGAGTTACACATACACTAACATATAATAAAATAAACAAAACAAAAAAAGATAAGATAACTTAAAGTTTAAGTAAGACTTTCTAAAAATAGAAATTTGCTTTTTAAAAATCAATTTCTCCCTGGCAACGGTGCCAAAAACTTGATCCCTTGATACTGCTAATATGCATAGTACAAAAATAATTCAAATTATATTTTACTTATATTTCCTTACTTTACAACAAAACTAAAAACTTGATCTTGAAGAAAAATAAGAATTTAACTTATAATTTGTATATAATTGGATATTACGCAAGTATACGTATCATTATCAAGTAATATAGAATTTTTTTGATTAAGACCTGAATATTGAACCCACAGGGAGAATACACAATCTGCACTATTGAACAACAAACTTTTTATTTTTAATAAAAAGTTAATTATCTAAAAAAAAGATGATTTTTGCAGTACTGAAAATTTAAATATTTTTAGTATTTTCAATATTCTGATAGAACAATAACAATTTAAAAAGATAACTAGAGTTTTTGTAGAAGAAAAACACTAAATATGAAAATATCTTTCTTCTTGTTATGAATCAGTAATAAGTATAGGAATTCTGTTATTGAGGTATGCAAATTGTGTTGTGTCAAATAGGAGCAATAATATTCTTTACCCTTACTAGAAATGTTATAAAGAACATTGGCTAATTCAAAGTTTGAATAGTTCTGAAGACTGGCTAGGCAGGGAAGATACTAGCTCTCACTCTAGAGTTACATCGATTCCCTCCACCTGGGGGCTAACATCTCGTATCAGATTGGCCAAATCGAGAAGTAAACCGATTCCCTCCACCTGGGGGCTAATATTCTCGTAGCAGAACCTAAAACAATAAAACAAGTCGGGGGCTCACTCTAAAGTTCTCTAACTCAACACTTTTCAATGAATATTTCCTTATTTATTTGCACTCAATCATATGAACTACATTCTCATTCATATAACCTTATGTGATTCTTTCCAATTGTTGACTGAGACAATACCAGCCAGGTTCTTACATGTTCTGACAACAAATTTTAGCATCTAGATTGGCCAAATCAAGAAGTAAATGAAGTGCATGGATTTAAATCATCACAACTTCTCTTATTATAATGTAAATGAAGTGCAAGTAAAAAACCATCACATTTATAATTAAATCTTCTTCTAACAAGCATCCCAAAATCCTAAACATGAATTCGGCTCATTTCAAACAAAAAGTAAAGTAAAAATAATGGCATAATCTTCTCATGCCACTATTTCCAAAGAAGAAGAAAGAGTAAGAGAAGCCCATCAAAAAGAAATGAAGAAAACACAACAAAAACTTCATTTAACCAAAGCAAATCAACTAGATAAGTGTTTACAAAAATCAAAAGATAATGAAGAACACAATACTTAGCTTTTTCCCTTACTAGATAAGTGTTTACAAAACCATAAGATAATGAAGAACACAATACTTAGCTTTTTCCCTTAAAAGAAAGATGAATATCTCTCCCACAAAGTCTTCCACCAATCCATGCAATGCTAAAACATCTCCTTACACATTCTCTTAAAATCTCCTCTCCAATCTCTCCAAAAGGGTAGAAATCTACATTTCTACTCCTATTCTAAAAACCCTAAACTTTCTCCACACTTTTCCTAACATTCCTCTCACAAAATCCTCTAAACACCGCCTATTTTCTAACCTAAATTCATTCTTTTAAAGTGTATGGATGAAGTTTGAAGAGTTGCCACAAGAATCCTTTCAAAAAGCGTCCAAATACGTTGAATTTCGGCCCATAACCGCTAAAAGTAGGTCCACAGTCGTCTCGGGCGCCGTCGGCAATCTCGAGGGTGTCGTCAGTGAGCGTTTCTATCATTTTTCGATCTTCTCGGGTAAATCTCACCGTCGACACCATTTTGGGCGCCGTCGGCGAGCAAACTGCGTAGCTCCACCATTTCGCTCCTTTTGGCTCTGTTTTAGCCTTGTTTTACCCCATTGCAGTTGCGTTGTGTTCCTAACAGATAGCCCTACAAAATAAGTATAAAAAAAACCTTCCTTTAAAGTGTAATCTTATTCAAAAATATGCAAGAAGTGTAAAATAGATTAAGCATCAAAAGACTTATTGAAAGGTGACATGGCAAAATTTCATTTCTTGCTCGTTTTTGCTCCAAATTACACTATTTTTGTTTTTTTTCTCCAAAAGTCCATCTCTTGTACCAGAAACCAAAAACATGCAAAATACCTTCCTTTAAAGAGCAATATCATTAAAATTAATCATAAAATGTATATGAAAAATCAAGTATTTTTTAGGCGTGTCAAGACCCTCAAAATTAAATGTTACTTGTCCTCAAGTAACCCTTTTACTACATAAAAATATGACTTAGGATAGAGATTAGCTTATAAAATCCAATACTTTAGTTTAGTAAATAAAATAGTAAAATTTAAGAAAAACTTTTAATAACTTAGATTCAAACTCTAAGTCTAAGAGTACTTAGTAATCAAATTTAAGATTTCTAAATCTCTATTCATTTCAAGAAGAATTGTAATTTGTCATATCAAGGATACTTAGAACATTCATATGAAAAAGAACTTCATGGGACTTTATTAGTAATGCTACAAATACTTCAATACAAGTTTAGAAAATGTAATAAAGCCTTTTCCTTAAGTTAATTCAAGTGAAGCCAACTTTTGATAAGCATCTCCTCAAGCTTCTCCTCACTCATTTTTCTTTTCCTTTTCTCTTTTTTTTATTTTTTTTCTTTTTTTTTAAGTGAGGATTACTATATCTGGATAGCCTTTAATAATTTGGAACTTCACTATCCTCTTCTTAAAGTCAAAACTCCTTATCTTTCTTCACTTTATAAATTCATATTAGTTTTTGATTTTTCATAAATTTTCATTCTTTTCTTCTTATATGAAACTCTAAAATTCTTAATACTTCAAAAATACAATTTCCTTTACTTTAAATAGAAAAACCTTATTCTATCATACCAAATAACATTAAATTTAGAATTAATCTTCTTTATTAAAAACTTTTACATAAATTTACCATAATATTTACAAACATAAATATAGTTATTTGAAGTTAAACTCCAATTCCAAGGTCATGTCACATTAATTTTGAAAATATAGTTATTTAAGGAAAAATAAAATTTAGTTTAGTTCTTTTCAAAAGAAAATTTTCTTTTCCCCCAAACTTGTATTTTTAAATATTTTACAATTTAATTCCATAAAATGTAGCAGAAAGGAAAAGTAATTGAATCTACTAGTTACTACAACATCCTAACAAATTTATATGCATGCATAATCAGGATAGAATGACTGCATGAGAAAGTAAATATAGCCTAAAACATGCTTGCAATAATATTAAACTAAAAGGAAGTATATTCAATTTACAATTTCAGTTTTCTTCCTACACCCAAACTTGATTTTTAGCATGTATAACAGTTAGTGCAAAAAAAAATATAAGTAGGAAGAAAGACAGTTTAAAAATTCTATCTACCACAAATTTCAATCAAAAATATCTACAATTATTTATCAGGATAGAAAACATATAGTGGAAAGTAAATCTAAACTAAACATGCCAAAATGAAATTAACTACATAAAATTCTAACTAGCATAACATGTATCAGCATTGGAATATAAATATGTTCTTCAAGTCCTGTATATTATTGTAACACAAACATAAACACAAACACAAACACACAAGCAAGATAAATGAGGTCAATTCTTCCTCCATCACATCGCATCTCACTAACTTACTTCCAATTTCTAACGGAATCCCTATGAAAATATATTGCGTGCTTATAAATGATTTTATAGATTCTAATCCCAAAGATAAGATTATCCCTGATATATTGGTTCTCGAGCACCAACACAAGACATCACCATATCCCAATAGTTAAGCACCTATAGCAGTTGTAAGGATGGTGTAAGATCATCCATAAGTTACTCATCTAATAGGTCCCCGACTCCTATCAAATGAAAACAAAGTCCAAGAAAGGAATTAACAAAATTAAGATGGAACTATCGCTGTAAAAATTCATAATGTCTTTTGTAAAACTCAAGTTTGGGTGAGACCCGAGTTGTAGTGGACTCGTCAATCCAACTACTACAAGAGAACATGCAGGTATAACCGTAATAAGAATTTAAGGAATCATCACCCTCATGGCACATAAAAAGTAAATCAAACCACTTACAATCCAAACATCTACCAAACATCAAGAAAACTGATCAATCCACACTAAAGCAAACAGAATACAACGCTAACAATCATGACTCTTAAGCATACTAAATCAAACCACACAGATAGCTATAGGTTGCCTCCCATAAAGCAATTGATTTAACGTCGCTAGCCCGACAAATGATTCCACCTGGATCAAAATTCTAATTAAGTAATCCTTAATCAAAAGCCCAATTTTTTCCAGATCCAGGGATTCCTACAAAGTCCTCTAATTTAATTTTTTCTTTCAGCTCTTCTTTTTCATATTGATTCATACCCTTGTTCCTCATATTTCTTTCTAGATCCAATATTCTTCTAGTAATTTTCTCAATTTGCATATTAATATCATCCTTAAGATTTATAAGAAATAAATTTTTATATGATACTTCATGATCTCCCAAATTTTGGATCAGATTCTTTCTAGATAAGTCAGATTCTAGATTAATATCTTCTATGTTACTCTTTTGTTTCAAATTATCTTCCAATTCTTCAGGAATTTCTTACATTGATCTTTCAATTTCCTTGTCATTGTCTCTCAACTCAAAGCTCTTTTGAAACAAAATTTCAAATTCTCTTCTAAATATCAGTTCAATAATTTTAAATTGCTCATAATTCATTTCCTTAGGATTTATCTCAGAGTCACTAGGTAAAATCTCTTGGGGGGTAACTGTTAATTGCATTAATAATCTGCCCCAGCATTAGAATCTCATTCATTTTGTTTGTATACCACGAAACATGTCATTTAGTGACTTTGAATAACTCTTTCATAGGAGATCTTTTACTGATTTTATCATTCAATTCAGGTTCATCTTGTGATTGAGTCGAATATGAAGATATAGAGACTAGTGGTGTATATGAATTCACCAAATAGATAGGCTTTAAAATTGTATGAGGTAAATTCATTTTAAGGTCATGAGATTTTTCAACAAATGGAATTAAAAGTTTATCATTTTTGGTAATGTCCATCATTTCACACCTCTCCTAAACATACATACAGTCTTCTTTAAATAACATTTTAGACTCATCATGAAAGTCCATTTTGATCTCATATGTTAACTTATTTTTAAAACTCTTTTGGAAAAGGTTTTTACTTAGATAATCAATTTCATCCATCCGAAAACAATCATCATCATTTCTCTCAGCTGGATATTTCATAGCCTTTAAAACATCAAAAGGGGTTTCATTGTCATTAATATTCATAGTTAACATTCCTTTTTGTACATCTATCAAAACTTGTCCAGTAATAAGAAAAGGTTTCCCCAAAATAATGAGATATTATTTATTTTTCTTCATATCTAATACAATAAAGTCCATAGGAAAGATAAATTTATCCACTTTAACAAGCACATCTTTTATAATCCCTTTTGGATAAATGATAGATGATCAGTTAACTGAAGAGTTATAGTAGTGGGAGAAATATCGGCTAAACCTAACCTTTTNCGATCCTAAATCACATAAAGCTTTTCCACATAATATTTTTCTAATTACACAAGGAATTGTAAAGCTACAATGATCTTTAAGTTTCCGAGGAAATTTTTTCTGAAGTATAGTGCTACACTCCTCACTTAGTGCAACTGTCTCGTAATCCCCAAATTTCCTTTTCTTGTTTAATATCTCCTTCATAAATTTTGCATAACTTGGCATCTGTTTCAAAGCCTCAGCGAAAGGAATATTTATCATTAACTTCTTAAGTACATCCATGAACTTTGAAAATTTTTTATCCAACTAGTGTTGTCTATGTCTTTGAGGAAATGGAGGTGGTGGTCTTTCCAAACTGATTTTAGTTGGAGATATTAATTTTTCCAGATCCTTAGGAATATGTTCTTCAGGTCTTTTAGTTTCCTTTGTTTCTCTTACAACATTTTTCTCTTTTCTAACCACATTCTCTATCTCTCTTCCACTTTTTAATTGGACAGCTTCTACTTGTTCATTAGTGTTCTCTTTAGGGTTGATCTCAATGTTGCTAGGAAGTGTTCCTTGGGGTTTATTGCTAAGTGAATTAGCAATTTGTCCAGTTGATTCTCTATGTTTCTAATCGCAGTATTTTAACTTTACAACTGGTTTCCCATTTGCAATACCACTTCTTCCATAGACATCTTCTTTTTCTCAAATTGTTGATCATTGTTAGAGTCCGGTGGATATGAAGGTCTATAGTTTGTGTTCCCTTGATTATTCCAACTCTCATTAGAATTTGCATGATTATTTTCTCATTTTTGGTGTCCACCGTCAGTATTATGATTCCAGTTAAAATTAGGATGGTTCTCCCAACCTGGGTTGTAAAAGTTAGAGTACGGGTTGTTTATGGTATTAAAGCATCATATGATAAGTTAGAATCAATAATATGCCCTAATGAACTTTCCTCACTTATTGAAGTGAGTTGAGGCTGGTTCATTCAAAATTGGTCCAACTTCCTTGATATTGTGACATCTTGAGATGCAAGAATTGTAATCACATCTGAATCATGAACACAGGCTACTTTTTTAAGATTTACCCTTGTAGAGGGCCATTGAAATTTGTTTGCAGCCATATTTTCAATTAACTCATACGCTTCATCAAATGGGTTTGACATTAATGATCCACTAGCAGCAGCGTCAGTTATAGACCTAAGGGATCCTACTAACCCATTATAAAAATTTTGAATGATTAACCAATCGGGCGGAGTATGGTGTGGACACTTTTTTTGGAGTTCTTTAAATCTTTCTCAGGCTTCATATATTGATTCCCCTTCATACTGACAAAATGAGATAATATCGTTTCTAAGTTTTAGTAGCCTTGAAGGTGAAAAATACTTAGTTATGAATTTCTGAATTGACTCCTCCCAATTTTTAATAGAGTCAAGTGTTGATGAGTATAAGAACATTTTAGTCTTATCCCTTAGTGAGAAAGGAAAAAGTCTTAGTCTAACAGCATCGTCCGACATACCATTACAACGAAATATAGCACAAAGTTCTATAAAATTTGATAAGTGTAAATAGGGATCCTCCTAAGGAGTTCCCTCAAACTGATTGTTCTGCACCAGTTGGATAATCTCAGGATTTATTTCAAATGAGTCAGCTTCTACGACAGGGTTTTGTATACTTGAGTGAATTTCATCTGTCGTAGGATTTATGTAATCCCTCAATGAAGTATGATGATTTTACAAGTTATTATCTTGAAAGTTTTCCATTTCCATTTCTAGTTTTTCAAGTATTCTTTGTATTTTTATTTTTTTTTTCTTTTTTTCAAACTCGGGATCATAAGGCACAAGTCCTGCAGATCCTTTGTTTTGCATATGCAACACAACAAACAATACATTAATAATTAAACAAATAACAGATGAAATATATTCAACACAATAAAATATTTTTACGAACACCTTATTTTTCACACAAACAGTTTTTTTTTCATAACACTTTTTTATATAAAAATACTTTTCACACAAAAATAATTTTTTTACGACACTATAATTTTCCAAGTCTAAGCCCAATTACTTCAACTAAAATTCTCCTAAAGTTCTTACCGAAGCTTCCCCGGCAACGGTGCCAAAAACTTGACAGCGACTTTATATATGCTTAAAAATACAAGAATTTGATACTGCTGCTAGAATATTTAATTCCCCAGAAACGGCGACAGTGACTTTATATATGCTTAAAAATACAATAATTTGATATTGTTGCTAGAAGATTTAGGTCCCCGACAACTGCGCCAAAAACTTGATGTGACTTTTAATATGCAAGAATTTATGAACCCAAATTTATATGTTTATAATGATTTTGTAAAGTCATAATTTTAAACGCAAGTATACATATCGCTCAAGTAATATAGGGCTCTAGTAGAGTCCTGTTTATCGATCCCACAGAGAAGCGAGGTAAGAGGTCCTTAGTCAAATTCTAATCTACTACTATTAGTCATTAGTTGAAAGTGTGATTTAAGAGATTTTACTAACAGATACTCCTAAATGTAAGTCTTAAGTTTAA
>JXCR01130577.1:4588-17357 GCA_002079205.1 Phalaenopsis hybrid cultivar
CCTATAGGAATTCATTTTGGGTTTCCTCATGTCGGTTTCATCCTTCTAAGCGTTAGAAGTCGATACCACACACGCGAAACTCCAAAAGAGGACGGAAACAGGTCGAACTAAAACGAGGCGGGCACCACTTCTAAGGTTCTAAGATAGTCGCAGGAAGACCCCTGAGGCTAGATCCTAACTCCTACGAGAAAAACTAGACCTCACGAAAATTGTGGTCAACAATGCCCCAAATATTTACCTATCTATCTATCTTTTTTTTTTTTTTGAAAGCCCAAAAAGGCTAATATATTAACTAGAAAGAAAGATACAAATACAATGTGTTGGAGGAGCCAAACATGACACCCTGCCCACACCAAAACCATAAGGGGTTCCAAAATTAGAAAATACTGAAAATTACATAAGAGACATAAAGAAAAACCCTAAAAATGTTGAAGTACATAGTATCAGGTGGCTAGAGAGCAACCCAATTTAGTTTTGTCTCTGCCTCTGGTTCTAGGAAAAGAGTAAGCTAATAAGTTGGTAAGATGATTGTCATTGCCAGTAGTAACCAATGTATCATCCAATATGCTTCTGAGCTGGAGTCGGCCTCCATTCTTCTTCTTCCTCATGGAATAGACATGTCATTCCTCTTCCGAAGATTGACTCACCTGATCTTGGTCTAATGTGTGTTGGAGATGTGCAGATTGTTGAACATTAAAAGTAACTACATATTATACCGGATGCTCTGTTATTGGATCAAAGGAGCACTCTCGCGTGTCTTGACATGTAAGTGAGTCTTCTTCAACAACAGTGGGTGGTATAAGCATAACTGGATCTGTAGCTGTAGTACGTTGTTCTTCCTCAGGAACTGTGGTGTTGGGAAGAGGATTGGGTTGCATTTTTTCAACAGGGATAATAGGTGGTTGTTCTTTAGTGATATTCGGCCTTAGATGATGATGCAAACGATAACAAATTGTAGAGTTGTAGCCAAACATACTACAATGAGAGCAATAAGGATGATGTGATTCCATTTCAACCTTTTGCACATACTCGTTGTCAATAGTATCAATTCGTATCTCATCTGGAGCTGATTGAGTGATATCACTCTCAACTAACATACAAGCCACAGAGGGTCTAGTGACAGCAAGCATAGGATTATCCACCTTGAGAGACTTATCGTAAGCAGTTGCTAAAGAGTAGAGGATTTCAATGTTGAACAGAAGAATTTAGAGTCATAAATTATTCTTTTAGACTATCTGCAGGTCATTTAATATTTTTTCCAGTTCTCAAAGCATTTACATTTAAACCAATTTTTTTAACATATCTTCTTATATTTTATCTTTTCTTGCACATTATTATTCTATCATCAATTATTTTTATTTATAGAAATTTTTCTTTTGATTATTTAAATACATCTTTTGCTACTTGTTTAATGGTGTTTGTTAACATCCCAAAATTTGAAAATTTGAATTTTACTCAAAAATAATAATTTTATTTCTGTTTTTTAGATTCCCCCATATAATTCTATGATGAAGAGTCCTAGTATTATTTATTTTACAACTCTTCATCTTAAAATCTAGAACTAATAATCGATGTAGGGTACTTAAATCCTCACTTGAAATGACTATACAATCTTTACAATCTCGACGATCTCTTCTTCTCATAAGTAAACAATCAATTTGTGTTTTATTAGATCCATTCTTATAAGTAATAAGATGTTCATCTCTTTTCTCGAATGAAGTATTAGTAATAACAAAATCATATGCTAAAACAAAATCTAAAATGACTCTATCCTCTTCATTAGACACTCCAAAACCGTAGCCACCATAAATATTTCTGAAATCTTCTATTACTCTACTGACATGTCCATTTAAATCTCCTCTAATAAAAATTCTTTCTTCAAGAGGTATCATTTCTATTAAATCTTCTAAGTCATTCCAGAATTTATTTTTAGACTCTATATCCATACCTACTTGAGGAGCATAAACACTTATAATATTAAAAATCTTAGTATAAAAAATAATCTTAAGGGCTATTATTCTATCTCCAACTCTATTATTTTTTACAACATTATCTTTCAAACTCTTATCTATAATTACACCTACATCAATTCTAGTGCGACTTTTCACATAATACCAAAGTTTAAAACCTAAGTTATCAATCTCCTAAGTCTTTTCTTCAACCCATAAGATATTAATCTTTCTATATATCATAATATCAATTAATTACATTAATTTACCATTGAGAGTACCTATATTTCAAAATCTTATCATAATATTAGTTTCATTAGTTACATCAACTAACTTCTTTACTCGCATCGGTTCGTAACGTGTGAACCCTTATTTGAAACTATACCTGGGCGCCGGTGTAGATACTTTTCACTATATTCAGGCAATATAGCGCGCCGCTTCCAGGGGACGCCTCAGTACTTACAAAATATTCAAAAGGATTCATGTTATGGTTTTATTTCGATAAGTTTTACGCTGGTTGTCGATTACCTAATGCAACCTTCTACTTTTCACATCCGAACTTGGGACCAGCAATGACAGTGTTACAAAAAAACTTCTAATAACCAATCATAGCCTACAAATGCCTTATTTAACATATATAAACAACACCAATAAATGAAATCGCCCCTATTCTAGGAATTCATGTATATCCTTAACAATTTCACATTTAATTTATCATAGCTCATTTTGAGGCATCCTACTCTTTGAGGTAACAAGGTAGCTAGCTTAAGAGAAAGAAGTGATCATTAACATCTTCAAATGATCAAACCACCCAACACATGATCAAACCAACAATCGAAACATAAAGCTCTATAAGAAAAATGGCTCAAAAAGTTAAAATTGAACTAATAATTCACACAACAACATCTACAAAGGGCAGAAACAAGACCACACCCTATCTGTGAAGCCGACGAAGATATCCTCTTGGATTCATTCACATTCCTGGACACAAGTCTCTCGATGATCATGCAAAGCCACTCTATCATTTATTTTGTATGAGAATAAAAGATAACATCAAGCAATTTCAATCACAAGGTCCCAAATCAGGGATTAAACAAACGTCAAAATTTTCATTTATTAAAAAAGTCATGAAATTCTTTTAACAAATAAGGGAAAAAAACAAATCAAGCCTATCAATAATAAGAGTTGATTAGTGGTGGAATGACCTTCTCTCTATCCTTAAGCACTCAACATTCGTCCAAACTCTCTAAAGGAGCACAACCCATCCTTCTCACTTGGTCTATGATTCTCTCCATCGCTGACAAGTACTTTAGGGCATCCTTGAGCAACATTGATGCACAGTTTTCCTTCATTTCAAAGATCTTGGCATCTAATAATGCCTCTGGTAAGGGATACCCAACTCGATAAGGTATAAATCACCATCTCAAGCGTCGAGTTTGTAGCTTTTTCCAATGATTAAGATATTTCTATGGACTTAATTGTATCTTCAATAATAATCAGCTTATGCTTAAGTTCATTCGAGGATCTCATCAAGTCATATATCTTGTAAATGAACTTACCCACCTTGTTGCTCGGTGTAGACACCTCCAAAGTTGTTAAAATTGGGTCGAACATTGAACTACAAACAGCGGTTTTGGGTTTAACTGTTCAGCCGAAATTCAATCGAAGAATGAATCAAATGACATAATAGATATTTAAATTATATTAACATAACTAAATAATGTAATAATGATAATAACGATATTTTTATCAATTCAAGATACATTGTTCTAATTTAGTAAAGTTTACTCCTAGCAAAATTTAAATACTTTTATCTAGTCGTAATATAAATATTTTATTTTTAGTAATCCAATAAAGATCAAAAAATTAAAAATTGATCGATATTAGAACGGGCTAATTCATCAAACATTGAATTGGTCACATAGGTCATAGATGTTAGCTGTGATGATGCTTATAGGTCACCAAGGTCGGAGTCGCGCGCTGCATAAGCTGTAGATCATGTAGATCGTAGTTGGTCACGTAGGCAGTGAGGATGAGTTGTGATAACGTACATAGGCCATAAAGACCAAAATTGGGAACTGCATGAGCTAGGAACCATGTAAGACATGTTAGTCACATAGGCCATAATGATGAGTTGTGATAATGTACGTAGGTCAAGGAGGTCGGAGTCGAGAGCTGCAAAAGTTGTGAACCATGTATGTCGTAGTCAATCACGTTGAATTATTTTAATTAATTCCAAATGTTTCACATTTTAAATTATTTTACAAGTTCAAATAGTCCAAAATTTCAAGTCATCTCAAAATTTCAGCAATCTCCCGACATATCCCCGAATTAGGTGGCCTTGGAGAGAGTGTTTGTGTTCCCAACTGTCTTAAAAAATGGATTGGTTAGTGTCGTGAGACACTGTTGCTGGAAAGCAACTATTTCATATGGCTTGAAGAGAACATCGATGGTGTCGTTCTATTCTCTGGGGCAGCTAGCACGGGATGCATTATTTGCAATGAGAAAGGAGATGGGCCCATTGCTACCGGACACTACTTTCACCATTGGGATAATGCCCNTAAAGGGCAGAAACAAGACCACACCCTATCTGTGAAGCCGACGAAGATATCCTCTCGAATTCATTCACATTCCTGCACACAAGTCTCTCGATGATCATGCAAAGCCACTCTATCATTTATTTTGTATGAGAATAAACGATAACATCAAGCATTTTCAATCACAAGGTCCCAAATCAGGGATTAAACAAACGTCAAAATTTTCATTTATTAAAAAAGTCATGAAATTCTTTTAACAAATAAGGGAAAAAAACAAATCAAGCCTATCAAAAATAAGAGTTGATTAGTGGTGGAATGGCCTTCTCTCTATCCTTAAGCACTCAACATTCGTCCAAACTCTCTCAAGGAGCACAACCCATCCTTCTCACTTGGTCTATGATTCTCTCCATCGCTGACAAGTTCTTTAGGGCATCCTTGAGCAACATTGGTGCACAATTTTCCTTGATTTCAAAGATCCTGGCATCTAATAATTCCTCTGGTAAGGGATACCCAACTCGATAAGGTATAAATCACCATGTCAAGCGTCAAGTTTGTAGCTTTTTCCAATGATTAAGATATTTTTATGGACTTAACTGTATCTTTAATAATACTCAGCTTATGCTTATGCTCATTCGAGGATCTCTTCAAGTCATATATCTTGTTAATGAACTTACCCACCTTGTTGCTCGGCGTAGACACCTCCAAAGTTGTTAAAATTGGGTCGAACACTGAACTACAAACAAAAGTTTTGGGTTTAACTGTTCAGCCAAAATTAAATCGAAGAATGAATTGACATAATAGATATTTAAATTATATTAACATAACTAAATAATGTAATAATGATAATAACGATATTTTTATCAATTCAAGATACATTGTTCTAATTTAGTAAAGTTTACTCCTAGCAAAATTTAAATACTTTTATCTAGTCGTAATATAAATATTTTATTTTTAGTAATCCAATAAAGATCAAAAAATTAAAAATTGATCGATATTAGAACTGGCTAATTCATCAAACATTGAATTGGTCACATAGGTCGTAAATGTTAGCCGTGATGATGCTTATAGGTCACCAAGGCTGGAGTCGCACGCTGCATAAGTTGTAGATCATGTAGATCGTAGTTGGTCACGTAGGCAATGAGGATGAGTTGTGATAACGTACATAGGCCATAAAGACCAAAATTGGGAACTGCATGAGCTAGGAACCATGTAAGACATTGTTGGTCACATATGTCATAATGATGAGCTGTGATAATGTTCGTAGGCCAATGAGGTCGGAGTCGAGAGCTGCAAAAGTTGTGAACCATGTATGTCGTAGTCAATCACGTTGAATTATTTTAATAATTCCAAATGTTTCACATTTTAAATTATTTTACAAGTTCAAATAGTCCAAAATTTCGAGTCATCTCAAAATTTCAGCAATCTCCCGACATATCCCCCAATTAGGTGGCCTTGGAGAGAATGTTTGTGTTCCCAGTTGTCTTAAAAGATGGATTGGTTAGTGTCGTGAGACACTGTTGCTAGAAAACAACTTTTCAGATGGCTTAAAGAGAACATCGATGGTGTCGTTCTCTTCTCCGGGGCAGCTAGCATGGGAGGCATTATTTGCAATGAGAAAGGAGATGGGCCCATTGCTACCGGACACTACTTTCACCATTGGGATAATGCCCAAGTTGAGGCCCAAGCTATCAATCCTCGCCAGAACATTTACCAATCATGGATGCATGCGTGGAAGGGTATCATCATCGAAGGCGATAATGTCAATATTATGTAGTTTCTGAGATCTACTATGAAGCGGGACATTTGGAGGCATAGACCACTTGATGCACTGGATTTTGCTTTCCTCCTGAACTTTAAACAAATTCTATTTTGTTATACACCAGGAGATTGTAATAAGGTTGCTCATTTTTGGGGCAGGCGTGCCCTTAACGTTTTTTTTTTTTTTGTTTTGATGCACGTAGATGATGATTGGGAACTTAGTACTATACTTATAGATGACAGGTCTCTTTTTTGTACACTATCAATGTATACATGCATATTTCTTGCACATTTTTTATATATTAATGCACATGCATATTTTCACGGAAAATAAGTCTTCCAACCCACTGATTTTTAAAGACACGTCGGGCCTTCAATTAATTTGCAAAAAGCTAAACACAAGCACACATTTTCCCAAACTGATACTAAATTTCCCTGAAAAGGTACTCAAGTTTACCAAAACTTGAGTAATTAAATTTCCTTATTTTAAAAATAAATCTTAAAATGAGTACTCAAATTTTCCCTGAACGGTATTTAATTCCTTGGACAAGTACTCAAGTTTCCTCGAATGTGCATTTTAAAACTCTCTTGCTTTTTATTATTTTCTTTCCAAATGAGTACACAAATTTCCTTGAACGGTACTTAAATTCTTCAAACAAGTACTCAAATTTCCTCATACAGGTAAAATTTTCTCGAATGAGTATAAAAGAAAATCACTTCTTTTTCGAGCAAGCAACGGCGACGGTGGCAAAATGCAAAACAAAAAATACAACTCTCTTTATCTCTTTTTTTGTCATTTATAAATATCTCCCCCTCCAACATACATATCAGACAGGTTTCTCTACTGGTTTTGTGCATGAAGAGTTGCTACAGATTCGAACAGATAGAAATAAGATGGGTTTCTCTGCCGTGCAAAACAAGTGAAAGGGGGTTCGGTCGAGGCCAGCAATNATGCAGTTCCAGCTGCCGCCATTACCGTCCCCTCCCTGCTCTTCGCTGTCATTGCAGTTCCAGCCCTCCACCTTCACCTTTACCATTGTTCCCTCCCTCGCCTCGCTGTTTTAACTGCTACCTAGCATTCCGTATCGCTGCCGCCATCCGGAAAACAGCACCTGCTGTTTTCCTGATGTCCCGCCGCCCCCTACTAGCTGCCACTCCTCAAAATCCACTCCAGCAGGTGTTATACTTCATCACAATGCCCCGAGGATAGCCACCCACTGTTGTTCCTGCCTTCTCAACCGCTCCTCCCCTCCCCCCTTGTTGCCGCCAACCCCGCATCACTAGCTCCTGGGCTGTTGCTGATCCGAACAGCCTTCCTGCATCAATTCCGGCAGCTTGTTTGTTGTCTAGAACCTGAGAAACTGTCTCCTTGCCATTTCTACTTGTGAACCACCCTTTTCCACCATCTGCTACCTTTTAGCCCCTCACCNTAATGTAGATCATGGTCCATTATAATTCAAAAAGATGGAATCATGGGATTTTGATTGAATTTATCACCCTGATGTGGGGGACAAAAGCAAGTTACTACAGTAGCGGTACTGCGGTTCTGCAAATACTGCAATCCGCTACTTCCACCAACACGAATTCACATTGTCGAATTACCTTTGTTTATGTTTTATTTTATTTTCTGAAAATTTTAAGTTTTTGTTTCTTTCCTTTCTAGTATTTTCCTAANCAATGTAGATCATGGTCCATTATAATTCAGAAAGATGGAATCATGGGATTTTGATTGAATTTATCACCCTGCTGTGGGGGACAAAAGCAAGTTACTACAGTAGCGGTATTGCGGTTCTGCAAATACTGCAATCCGCTACTTCCACCAACAAGAATTCACATTGTCGAATTGACTTTGTTTATGTTTTATTTTATTTTCTGAAAATTTTAAGTTTTTGTTTCTTTCCTTTCTAGTATTTTCCTAAATATGTATTGCATTAGGGTTTTGGAGGGTCAGTTTTTATGTTAGTTCCTATTAGGATAGTCGTCAGCGTCCAATTTTTCCCCTGCCAGGATTGTTTCTAAAGGCAAGTGGTGTTTGGATTGCATCTCGTTCCAAGNGGAGGGTCAGTTTTTATGTTAGTTCCTATTAGGATAGTCGACAGCGTCCAATTTTTCCCCTGCCAGGATTGTTTCTAAAGGCAAGTGGTGTTTGGATTGCATCTCGTTCCAAGATGATGGTTCGCTCCCAAGGGCCGAGAGGTGCTTCGGTTGCATCCAGTTCACATGGGAGTGGTTATCTCGGACTTTTCTTGTTCCCACGTCCATCCTTTTGCTGTTGTCGTTCGCTTTGCTCGCCGTAGCTGCCCAAGACAGCATTCTGATAGCTATTTTCTATAGTTCCAGCTGCCGCCATTACCGTCCCCTCCCTGCTCTTCGCTGTAATTGCAGTTTCAGCCCTCCACCTTCACCTCTACCATTGTTCCCTCCCTCGCCTCGCTGTTTCAACTGCTACCTAGCAATCCGTATCGCTGCCGCCACCTGCTGTTTCCTAATGTCCCGCCGCCCCCTACTAGCTGCCACTCCTCAAAATCCACTCCAGCAGGTGTTATACTTCATCACAATGCCCCGAGGATAGCCGCCCACTGCTGTTCCTGCCTTCTCAACCGCTCCTCCCCTCCCCCCTTGCTGCCGCCAACCCCGCATCACTAGCTCCTGGGCTGTTGCTTATCTGAACAGCCTTCCCGCATCAATTCCAGCAGCTTGTTTGTTGTCTAGAGCCTGCGAAACTGTCTCCTTGCCATTTCTACTTGTGAACCACCCTTTTCCACCATCTGCTACCTTTTAGCCCCTCACCGACCATCACCACCACCCCTTCGGATATAATCCTAATTGTCTTTGTGTCATGTATGTTGCTATTTCTATTTGCTTTTGTGATTGCATTTCTCCAATTCTGAATTTAGTAATAATATTTGATTCTTCTATATCACTGTTTGGGTTAACTCCGATATCACACCCTTTTTCCCACCATCCGCACAGCTCACAACAATAAATTTCACTAGTCTAAAACCCTAATTATTGATATCATACACTAGATATTTAGTGCCTAATGATTTACTTCAATCGAAAGTTACTCTCATTATCGACAGATATAATAAAGCATAAGAGCCTACACCTATGGGAAGCATTAGATCAAAAATCCTCGCAAATTGAGGGTGAAATCTCCAGGTGGTGTCTTATATAGAATCCAATCTATCGTCTAAAAATTTAACCCAAAATGACAACAAAACGCTCACAAGAAACAAATGTATGACGTTTCGGAGCCCACGCCATAAAATGTTCTACCTTTTTAGTCTTAAATCAAATAATGAGTAAGAGGCCAAGGTAAGAGAAAGAGAAAAAATGGGAATGCCAAAGATGCAACAAGTCTTGTCTTTGATCTTGCCTCTAGACTATTGGATATTAAAACACAAGTAAACAAGAAAATGCATACACTTCCACTACATGAAAATAAGTAGCGTCGAAATTTTTTGACGCAACTATTTGCGTCGGAATTCCGACCATTTTTTGGCGAAAAATATGTATTGTTATTTGCGGCAGAAATTGTCGGATTTGCCTCTGATAATTCGACGCAAATGAGTACTCAAAAGCAGCGAAATTTACTATTATGTTGCAAGAGTTTTTAAGACGGATTTGCATCCAAAAAAACAGACGCAAACTGTCACTTAAGAGCATTGAAAAAATCCGATGCAAAGTCGACGGAAAAGTTGATGCACAAAACCTAAAATTGTTATCCCGCGCCCTTGCAATCAATTTTCATTTTCGTGCCCCACAGCTCTCGCTCTCGCTTGTGCTCCCTTTCGCGACAACCAAACACCCTTCCTATTACTTCGATGTCACCGATCGCCGTCATCTCGCCATTGTCGTCCCCCTCACCATCGTCGTTGGCCATCGTGCTCCGACAGCTCGCTCTTGCTCCCTCTCGTGGCAGCCAAAACACATCTCCCTTTCTCCCTCAACCATTTGAGTTGTAAGCATGATCTTCTTCCTCTCTTTTAATCTAATGACAAGGCTTTCTTATTTGATTTAATCATTGTGAGTTATGGATGGATTTCTTGATCATTTGGCGGATAAATTTGTGATATTTGCCTATTCTTGTGTTTGTCCTTAGCTTTGCCATGGGATTTGAGGTTTTATTTTTCTCTATTACAATGTTTACGGATGGTTAACATTATTGCTAAAGGCCTTCGTTTGAGTACAACTAAATCTGAATGCATGGATTATAAATTTGTTTGTAGTAAATCTAGCGGCGGTGTTGTAGGTGATCAAATCATTAGAATGAGTGAACATTTTAGATGCCTCGAGTCTATTTTTCGAAATGATGGTGATAAAGATGTGAATTTTATTAGTAGAATGCAAGTTGGATGGATGGTTGAAGTGGAGGAAAGCATCAAGCCTATTGTGTGATAGAAAAGTGCCGTTTAAACTAAAAAGAAAATACTATAAGATGGTGATGAAACCTGCATGCAATGCTTTATGCCGTAGAAAGTTGGCCTATGAAAGAGAAGCATAAAACTAAGTTAAGTGTTGTGGAGATCTGAATGCTTTGGTGGACGAGTGGCTTGAAACTTAGAGACAAAATGCAAGATGAATATGTATCCGTGAAAAAGTTATTGTAGCTCCAGTGGCAGACAAGATTAGAGAGAGTCATCTTAGATATTTGATCATATTAAACGTCGACCATTTGATGATCTGGTTAGAAGAGTAGATGTCCTAAAATCGACATTTTTAAAGAAAGGTAGAGATAGATAGAAAAGGACTTAGGCATATTGTATAAGAAAATGATCTTAATATATAAGAATTAAATGAAAATATGACACTTCATAACGGTCAATAGAGAAAAGAGATTATGTAGCCGACCCCACTTATTAGCATAAAGGCTTGTTGTTGTTGTATAGAGATTATAATACCGCATCTATAGAGCTTACATCCATTGATGCTTTGTTGTTGTTGTTGTATGGTTGAAAGAAACATGTTAATGAGATGAATCCAACAAGTCCAATATCACTTAATTTAAAGTTCACCAAAATGTTTAGTGAGAGTCACTCCCTTACCAATTTGTAGGTTGGTTGTTTGTAGTGTGTTTGTGAAACTGTAAAAAAGATAATGTGCAGGAGAGTGGATGTTTATTATTGTATTATGTACACATGATTTCTATTTATACTAATCTATAAAACTACATCTATGCTATATATGAATATTTCTAATTTGAGAGCTTAGATGTATAATAGATTATTTCCAGAAATAAAAATGCTAACTTATGAGTTCTTAAATGGAGTTGAAAAATTCGTGCAAGTGGCATCACAGTTGTCCATCTATCATTCTGAGAGTAAGTTCTGGTGTTTTTGTGTGAAGCNGGTTTTTATTGTGAAAACTTCATGATTATGTTAAGGTTTAAAAAGTAAATTTTCAAATTTATAACACTCAATCCTTACATATTTACATATCCGACGTTCAAACTGCAATGTTTACCCACATACCACTTAAATTCTTCATAGCACAAAACAAATATCACCATTTTAATTTTAATTTTTTTTTAAATGCACATGATCATGCTTAGGTAAATTGTTATTATTGTTTTGGAAACGGAAATGTAAATTCGTAAGGATTAAGTGGTATGTATGTGATCATTTTCTTTCCTTTAAAAGTGTTGTTTAGTGGTAATTAAATGTTGTTAGGAGTCATTGAGAGCTATATGTGGCTTGGAATTAATATTTGGGTGCTGAAATTGAGATTTTAAATGTTGTAGGTAGTTGTTTAGCTACTAAAGATGGTCGTTAGCTGCTGTAAGTGACTTAGAAGTGCTGTTTGTTGGTTTTAGGGGTGCCGCAAGGTGTTGGAAAACACTTAGAAATGTTGTTTGCTCTTTCAAATTGCTGTTTGGGTTTNGAGAACTCTCGATCTCGATCTCCAGCACAGCACGCTTCCTTCTCGATCCCGCACTCGTTTTCTGCTGGATCCTGAACCCCTCTCTTCCGCTCGCTCTCGCTCGACTCCCTTATCTTCCCCGCAGAAGATTCCGGATTCGTTCATCTTCCTCCAGACGTCGNAAAAAAAAAAACTCTCGATCTCGATCTCCAGCACGCTCCCTTCTCGATCCCGCACTCGTTCTCTGCTGGATCCTGAACCCCTCTCTTCTGCTCGCTCTCGCTCGACTCCCTTATCTTCCCCGCAGAAGATTCCGGATTCGTTCATCTTCCTCCAGACGTCGCTCGACTCCCTCAACAATCGAAGCGCGTCTGCTTTCGCCCGAGTCCCGCGCTTGATCCCCTCGTTCCCTCGCATCGTAGCCGTGGTCTCTGCTCGCCGCTACGTATCCACAGAAAACCCTCGGTCGGCTCGATCGGGCGCTCCCTCCTGCGCCCGAAACTCCTCCATTCGCGCCTCCAGACGTCGTTGCTCGCCTCGCCTCAGCCCGCTCGACGCTCCTCTAGACGCCGCTCGACTCCCTCAACGATCGAAGCTTCCNCCCGAGCTTTTCTTCCTGGTTCGATCCCGAGCTTTCTTCCCCTCTCTGCCTCCTGCACCGAA
>JXCR01130577.1:47170-61405 GCA_002079205.1 Phalaenopsis hybrid cultivar
GGTTCCACCCACAGCAGCAAGTGCGCCACTTAAAGAATCAACGCAACCGGAATATACGACAAAACTATCAATCTTTTCCAAAAAATCAAAGGAAAAAACCAAAAACATCAGCAATCATTACCTGAACTAAACGAACCGCAAAAACAGGCCTATTCCCAGGATCCTTGGCCATCTCCAGCAGTTTCTTATGCGTCAGAACATCCTCCGCTCTCTCCACGTTCACATCCAATGCATATCTGCGGCAAACGAGAATAAGCCAAGCACCGATTTAACAGCAGCGTCTCTGCTTTCCTCGAATCATCACATCAATTGATTATCAATCAAATATAACTGGATCTGGTCTCGATGGGTTTACCGAGCCGGAAGACGGTTGAAGTGAGCCCATAGATCGTCATCGAAGGAGTGAGAAAACGCCTCGGAGTTTCCAGACTCACGGAGGCGGCGAATGACCTCGTTGTACACGTCGAGCTTGTCCCGCTGCTGCTGCCATGGATTCGCCGCCGCCGCCGACCCAGACCGGCTATTGCAGCTATTCGTATCCTCCATTGCCATTCACCCCGACCGATCACTCGCCACCCCCGCTCCCTAAACCGCAGCCTCTTTAGCAAAGCCGCCGATAAGCTCACGATCTCCCATGACTCGAGCCGAGCGAAGCAAAACAGAGAGGGAGAGAGGGGAAGTGGAGAGGTTTGAATGATGGGAAAGTAACGGAAGCGGAGCAGAGAGGAAGTGGACTTAGAAGGGAGAAGGTGTACACGAGAAGAGAAAATGAGAAGAGGAATGGGCCTTATAAAGGCGGGGAAAACTGGGCACGCTAATCCGAGTGATTAGATAATGGATTAGGTTAATTAATATGGGAAATACTTCTTTTGGTCGTTCGAAGACGTGGCGGACTGGCGGTGATGCCTTACTAAATTTTAAAATTTAAGCTGGTTTTATTTTAAAATGTAAGTCACCTTAACTCATTAGTTGGAAGCTTGATTTTAAAGAGTTCAAATTCAAAGCTTCACATATATAGTGTAACAAATTCTTAAAAAAAAAGGTTAAGATAAGCTCATTGAAATAAAATTTATTAATTTATAGATTACTTTGTTTATTAATTATGAATATATTCATATGCATTTACATAACAAATACTTATACTTTGATATTTATGTTTATAATATATTTTGTGTCATAAAATTATGCATGAAAAATATATTTTATTTTGAAAAAAAAGGTAATAATAATGATTGATGCATGTTAGAAGATTCACAACAGTAGAGTGGTGAATAATCGTCTTAGCACTATTTGAGATTTCAGCACACACACAAATAAAATAATAACCAATAGAGACATAAAAAATTTTTAAATTGCTAGAGCTTCGGTACACCATTTTTAAGGTCGCCAAAATGTTTGGGGTGCTGCACTGCTTTGCAGCTTGTTTCATAACTCCACGGTGTCGGTTGTTGCTTCGCAAGACATTTCATAGCAAGGAGTAGGCGGCGATAAATGGAGGTCAACTACGGCTGATAGTGGTCAACGTCGATAAGCTAGCAGTGATCGACGATGGTTGGTCGTTGTAAGAGCAAGAAGCATTTGTTGGATTGTCTGTGAAAATATTGGACATCAGCTCCCTCTTCTCCAAGCTTTGGTTTTTCTTTAGTTTAGGGTTTAGCCCCTGCTTAAGAGGGATGGTAAGTTTTTATTTATAGAGTCAATATTGTAAATAAGGAAGAAATTCAGATCACTTTGATCAGACTATTTGGAAATATTTTCTTGATTGGAGAGTGTTTTGGGACATTTAACTGCCTTATTCGTGTCAAAATTGAGTGATCTTTGGCTCGTTGTATTTGTCTTGTCAATATACTCGATTTGAGTATAAGTAAGTCATATTCAAATTGGTTGGACATTCCTATTATGCACTGAAAGCATCCAAATCTTGTTTATCGGTTTGATCTATGCTTGATTTGACTTAAATTGGATCAATTTTGGTATTATTGGATATGTCTCATCGAGCCAATCAGTTTAACTATAATTTTGTTGAAATCGACTTTTGATTGAAATTTGAACATTTCTTACTTAAAAAAATTGTCTTAAGATTCTTGTTATGCATCGATATTTGTGCTGAATGTTAGAAATTTATCGGTATTAGTTTCTTCCTATTTTTAGTGTGAACTAATCTCATTTTGTGAAAACATCAAAATACTACAAGCTTTAGTTTTTGTAATTGTATTGTTTATGTGTATGAAAAAGAAATATATACATACATGTGTATAACCATATATATATTTACTATATAATTATTTCCTCATTTTTCTTTTCTTTATATACATATATACATATATATTTATGTGTGTGTGTGCCACAAACTGTGACTTGTTGGTTGGCGGGGTTCATTGTAAGTCCCCTCATGTCACTGGTTCGATCCCCAGTGGCGCTGAGTTCTCATATATTTAGACACATGGCGCGGGCTCTCATCACGGGGCCTAGCACATTGGAAACCAGCGTTTGGACCTCTGTCAAATACTGACTTTCAAAGATATATTAAAAGGGACGAAAATGGAACAAAAAAGAGGACTTTTGGGTAGCTTTTGAAGGTTTTAGGTAGTTTTACTTTTGTCTTTAAGTGTGAGTTTAAGTGTGTTTTGTGTTTGTAAGAGTAAGAGTTTGGAGAAATCTTTAAGGAGACTCCAGAATTTGTGTTGAGGAGAAGACATAAGGTATTTTGTATTTATGTTTAAGTTTTTGTTTCGAAGACTTGGATTTCAATATAAATTATGAGTTTTTGTTTATTCTCCATGAATTCTGAGTAGTTCTATTTCTTTCTTCTTGAGTTTGAGAATTAATGTTATTGGATGAGAATGATTTAAAGTTTTCTTTTTACTTTAAAAAATTGTGATGACATTTTCACCGTTTCTTCATTAACTTTACAAATTGACCACTTGTGAGGTTAAGATCCATTAAGAAACATAAAGACCCGGGAGGGCTATGAGTTCACCCAACTAGTGAATGTCACACTTCATTCTAGGCAGAGCTATTACGATCATCTACGAGGGAGTACAAATGGATAGAGGGATAAGTTTTGATAATCGTAGAATTGAAGTTTATAAAGTGACATATTAGATACTTTTTATCAATTTGGTTTAGAGTTTGGATCGTAGGGGTCTCTAGTAGGTTTTATAGAGAGGGCACAATAGGTAATCTGAAGGTGAGATGCTAGAATATACTTTGCACTACTACACAAGCTGGTGAAAAACTCTAAATTTGTCAATGTTCTTATTTTTAGTTATTCAAATCCTACACATATTAATATATCTTTGCAAGGGGAAAGATCTTTTTATAATATTCAAACTCTTTAAATTTATTTTGTTTAATTGTTAATCTTATTTATTTTTTTCTACTTTAATTTAGACTTAACCTTTGCAATCATATCGATATTATTTCATTTTCATTTTACCTACAATTTAGATAGAATTTCACTAGTCCAATTTAAAGAATTCAACTTTCCACGTGGGATCGATATTGAAGTTTTTTTTAAAAAAATCATATATAACTTGAAATGATACATATATTTGCGTAGTACATCTAGTATGAAGTTTTATAACTTATTTTCTATATCATTTCATTTATCCACACTAGCCGCTAAATATAAATTGGGATAAGTTTTTTGCAATATTTTGGAGATTAAAAATACACATAATTGTGGGTCGGGTCACATCCCCATTCTTGCGAAGGCCCCAGGCTCTCCCTCAAACTTCGTCCCGATTGAAAGGAGATGAGAGGTGTGGCTTACCTCTCGCGTTCTTGTAAACTTACGAACGAGATCCCACCAAGAGTCTTCACAAGAACCCCATCGACGAACGGACGGACCAACGAAGTACCAGAATCCAGAAAGGATACTCCTCACTCTCTTAAGAAAAAAACAAAATAAAAGACATAAGTACTACTAAAATAATAACCATAAAGAAAAAGAAATATATCAAGCATCTTCTCACATTCAACATCTCCCTTAGCCGATCGTGCAGATCTAACTCTACTCCTGCCAAATGGGGGAAGACTACCTTTTCCCTGTGGTTTCTTCGAAGTTGGTCGTTGTTGGACGGCCTTCTCCCAAGCCAAAACCCAATTACTGGATGAAATCCACAACCCTTCAGTCATGATATTAGTGTCGTCAGGTCGAATCACACACTCGACCAACTTCGGGTTGAGATGTTGGAATAAAGAGATGCATTGACCCTTGATCAACGTCTTGGGGTCTCGAATTGCGGATCCTCCAACCACTCTTACAAGAAGCAATCAAAACTTCATTTTCCTATCCTTAATCTTATTTTCAAGGCATAGCGGATGAATTTTGGGGCCAATGGAAAATTAGATGTAATCATCTCGACCGATGTTGAATGAAATAAATGATTGAACAACTTAAACGTCCAGGAAATCCTCATCCTTCAACAGAAAAAAATGAAGGTCATGGCAACGACCACCTAGTTCGGAAGAACCTGAGTAGGAATTATCTCATATTGATTGAAGATCGACCACAACTCACTACAAAATGGAAGTCGCAGACCCATCTAGAACTAATCCTCATAAAAAACTAGGTCGGAAAAAAATTTGTTCATGGCCATCACATGGCTAGCCACCGGCCGAAGGTGAATCGAGGGATAAAGAACATAAAGGTTTTGAATCTCCTTCACTTTGGTTGCATAAAAAATAGAAATCTCCCCAGCCAGAATCAATCCAAACGATTCTTGGGAAAACTTTCATGCCAAAAAATCAGAGGTGTCACGTAAGAGAAAAGGATGAATGGAAGAAATGGCAGAGGACTGGGAAAATATAAAAACTAAAGGCCTCGATCGCTACCGCGCAAATAAATACAAGGTATGAAAAGATGAAACAACTTGACAAGACAATGTAATGATGTAAGAAGCTAGAAACAAATTTTGAGGTAAAATTAATCATAAAAAAGCTTTTTATTAATTTTTTATTTTCTCATTTACACATTACATAACCCTCAGAAATTATTCATAGAGAAAGAACCTCATTAGGCGATCACAAGCAACTTCACCTCGAGACAAACCCTCGGTAAGGCAATCTTTCATACATGAACTCTCCACCTAGCCTTAAAAGGTTAGTCTCACCATCCCTTGACTGAGCAGGAAGCCCCTCTCTGGCGGCCGACTACTCCAAACAGAGGCATGTCGTCTCCTCCCTACCAAGGAACATATCCTCCAGGAAAGCAAAAAATTTTTCAGGCAAAGTGATGGCATCTTTTTTCATCCCATCGATTCTCATCAGAACCTTGATAATATCTCGATCACCATCCCTTTGAGGATAACCCATAATACATGCAAAGTGTTCCTCAATCTCTTCAAGGTGGTGCCATAGAGATTTGGAGGGTGCACGACGTCCCTGGATTACCTCTTCCTACCTCGTCGCACTGAGGGTGCCTTGGCAATCCAAGATTTTGCCTCCACCACGAGCGGGTTCCCCTAATCCGTTCTCTGGTCCCCAAAAGCATGTTCCACAGTAGTTGCATCCTCTGCAGGATCAACATTAGTATATGATGAAAGGGAATAAATCATCAAGTCCTCAATGACTGCAACAAAGAAAGAAATACAAGTATTCAAGGCTGATGATACCCACAATCTGGTTTCATTCATGCGTGGTTAATGAGTTAGTAGTCTCACCGATTTTTCCCATAGAGGAAAGGCCATCCTTTAGCAGCTAGAGTGATAGTTCTGCTCCATCTGTCACCTTATCCACACCAGCCCATGGATCTATTGATTACGAAATAGTTTGAACTAGTGTTTCCTTCCCCCCAGTGAGAAATTCCACCTTCAACGGATGCCCAGTGGGACAATCTCCAGACTAGCCCTCGGTCCCCTCCAGAACTCATTCTTGCAACAACCTTGCAAAAGAATCGGAGTTCCAATATGATCCTCACGATCGTCAGTTTCTGATCTCTACATAGCTGATCCACAAAAATAATATACTGTTTTAAGTACTCTTTTTATGTCTATTTTTGGTGATATTGCACTTTAAAGAAATATATTTTTGTGTTTTTATTGCAAGTATAACATTTTCAGGCATTTGGAGCAAATATGACAAAAAGAGCAAAACTTGCAGCAAAAACTGCCAATTTTGGGGTTTGACACATGATGCGCCAAGCGCGACATTTTCAAATTAAGGCGGTTCGAGACGAATTTTACGTGAATTTTCAAAGGGACACTTGTTCTAAGCACCTCATGGAGTGATTCAATGCATGTAGACATTTTGGAAGGTTCCAATTTGAAGAGATTTGACTCTTGAATCAAGGAGGCACATCTTTTGAAATTCAAAGTTTTGGCTTGTGAATTTTGGAGGGAATAGAGGCTCTTTTCAGAGATGAGAGGCAGCCAACAAAAGGGAACTTTGGAAGGGACTTAGAAAAAGGAGGGGACAAAAAAGTTAGAGAGAGAGGATAGGCTTGAGTTAGAGAGAGAAAAATGAGGAGATTTTCTTCTGGGGTTGTAAGAAGAGAGGGAATGTGAGATATTTCTTCTTCATTACATTTCTAAGAGAGAATTGAGTGAGATTGTAAGAGGGAAATGTGCGAAGAGAACTTCTAAGGATTTGCTTGGGAAGAATTGTGAGTTAAATTGTGTTTTTCATTTCTTTTGTTTGTAAACTTATTTTTATATATGAAATCCATATTTATCGTTTCCTTCTCATGAATTATGAGTAGTCTTCTTTATCCTTCTCCCTACTTTGAAGAAAAGGTTTCGTGAAGAATTGATTTTGTTTTCTATGGTTTTAAATGTCAATAATTTGTGATGATTTGAACTCTGATCTGCATTTACTTTTTGATCTGATTAATGAAATTGTTAAAATGTATTGAGAATTATATGTTCTAAAAAGGTGATATGATTTCTACAGCAAAGAGAGAATCACATTTGATTTTATGGGAGAGTATTTCATTCATGGGATTGAGAGCAAATAAATAGGAAAATAGACTTTGTTAGATGTAGAATTGGAAGATTTTAAGGTGACAGATTAGAATCCCCAATTTGGTTCAGTTGATTGGAAAATAATGCGAGCATGTTAGCCCTGAGGGGAGGGAGTAGTGGGAGCTCTGGAGTGACAGCCGGTATCTTCCAGCCTAACCACGGAATTAGGGACCAAACTCTGGATTAGTCAATGTTCTTTATAGCGCTCGGAACAGGGTAGAGAATACAATTGCTCTTATTTTGCACAAAATAATTTTTAAATATATTTTTCAAATGATTTCAATTTCTTCACATGCCATATTTTCATTGTAAAGGGGAATGATGTTTTCTCATACTTGAAATTTTCGTTAACAAAAATCTTTATTTTATTTCAACAATTTACTTTTGAAAGTTTCACATCTAGTTTAATTTACTTGTTATAGTCGTACATCTGCATATTTAGAAGCATTTCACTTAAGTATTTTAATTTCAAACTTCGCACTTTACTTTGTTTTTATTTTTATTTTTATTTTGTAATAGAATATAATTAGCTAACTTATATATAGTTCTAGCTTCCCTGTGGGATCAATATCTAAGACTCTATTAGAGTCCTATATTACTTGAATGATACGTATATTTGCTTTATATGTAAACGAGAATAAAGATTTTAAAAGATGGTTTAAAGATAAATTATTTTCATTAAAATTACATTATAGTTTGGGTTACATTGCATCATTATTATTAAGCTACCCAAATTCCCGCGCGATAAATTGCCCTTTTCTTGCTCACTTCTTCGTAGGAGCTTCATCGGTCGGTTTTTGCTTCATGTCCAATTTTCGGGCTTTGGCCTGCATACTTCCAAGAGTCCTGAGGAGTGCATCTTTGTCAACGAATGAGACTCTCTCATTGGATATTATTGCTGACTCAAACAAAAGAAAAGGAAAAGATAAGAAGTAGGAAAAGAGAAAGAAATCACACTCAAACCCTCTCCCACGCTATGACTTATTGATAGTAGCTTAGGCATGAAAATTCAGGGAAGTCATTTTTTAAGCAATTTTGTCTATCAAATTTGTAGTTATATTTTTGTCTCAATAAAAAGATTCCCTTGTTCTTATCCGTTGCATAGTAAAAAATAACTTAATCGAAGAACTAAATATGTATAAGAAAAAAATATAATGCCACGAATCTTAAAGCAATCTGACGGTCAGGATAGAAGACGATCGTTGAAGGTTCAAATGACTAAATAACAACATGTCATGGCAGAGTGGACGATCCTTGGAGGATCAACCGATCGATCAAGTACAGAACCGTCTGATCGATTAGCAAACCAAAGCTCTGTAGGTCATTTAAATACAGTCCATAAGATCGACACTATCTGAGACGACCGATCAAGTATCAAAACCTCTGTTAATTGGTTACCGACACACAACTCGAATTCGATCGATCAACTGAGCTAGACAATAGAATGACTCAATATCAGTGGGGTGGCCTGATTTAATATCTTATTGTATTTTTCCTATAATTTACTAAAGTAGCCCCTCAAAAGCAATGATTAGGGGACAAATATGTAATTGTAACAATCATACCCCTATATTTATAAAAAGGGGTAAATGGTGACACATCTCAAGATTCTCTACTATCACTTTTTCTACACTTTTAGATTCAACACTTTTTCTTTTTAAATGAGGAAAACATTTAACTCTTTTCTTCATTTCATTCTTCTTCTTTTATTAGGAACGAGATCCAACAAAATATAACACCAAAATTTTAGTTTTACATCTACACCACTTAAAATTATCATATTGCATAAAAATGCCATCATTTTAACTTAAAAAAAAAATGAAATACACATGTCAATGCAAAGGTAAGATAATATGCATGTAAAATAAAAGTTTATCAGGTAGGTATGTAAATACATAGAAATAGAGTGGTAAGAATGTAAATCTTCCTAAAAGAAATTACAAAGAGTTATCTGCTTTTTTAATATAAAGGATAAACGACGGAATGCGATATGCGTTCCACGTCAGCCTCGTGCGGCAACTTTCCTCCGTGGCCGACGTCAGCCAAGCGGGTGTCTGGTCGCCGCGGTGGGCTTTTTGGTCCCAACATCCATGCCTTGGTCGGCCCCCAAAGAGGCCCAAGAGCCATTCCTTCCACGTATGCAAACTGCACAGTACGTGCTTCCAGCTCATTTTTCTGATGAATATTGTGCCCCAATAGTTAGATATGTATTATAAAATGTTTTTTGAGCATTTACATGCATGCCACCGTATTCTTATGTATTTACCTTTCCAACCCCTAAGCTTTAATTATCATGTTTATGCCACTATAACATTAGTTTTTTAACCTATCCAAAATATGACTTATATTATTATTTTTTAAATAAAACAAATAATGTTATGTATATATTTCTATATAATTATGAGACTAAAATATTATGGAAGTAAATATCAAAATCGAGATGTTAAATATTTAAATTTATAAGAATTATGTGGTATTACTTAAAAAATTCATATTCTAATACTTTATCATTATTTAAAAACAAAAAAAAATTATTATTATTATTATTATTATTTATTTATTTTATCTAATAAATATCATATTCTAAATTTTGGAGGATATGAAATAATGCCTGAAAGATATTTGTGTTTGCCTTTCAATTTATTGATTTAAGTATCATTTTGGATTGAGATGTGCCAGAAAATAAACAATATGAATCCAAGAGGGAATTTGATATCATTTTTCTCTTCCTATTTTTTAATTTTTTTTTTATTTTAACTAATTTATAATTTGATTTGAATAAAAAATATATTTGATTTAAAAATAGATTTTTATTAAAAAAATGTTTTTATGATGATGAAGAAAATCATTGACAATGTAATAGTCACAGTGATGACTAATAACTATGAGCGGTTGTCGGGGTGATTGTCGACAATACGGGCGATGGTCAACGATAATCAATTACGGTGACAATTTAAGAAGATAAATGACAACATCGAGTCATACTGATGACGAAGGTTGATGATGGTGTATGACAATGATAATTATGTTTAAAATTACTCAAAATAGTTTAAAATTACATGGAGTATATCAAAAATAAGTTGATTTATTTAAAAAATAATAATATAAAAATATATTGAATTAACTTATTCTGGTATATACGTAAAAATTGAAGTTTAATTATTTGAAATGTAAAAACATACTAATTGAGTGATAGATACATAAATCTTCCTTTATTTTTTTTCCCTTAAATAAGATATTATAACTTGAATGAAAAGGCCATAAATTAATGCAATCTGGGAGAAATTTGAGAGATATTTGCGTACGTAAGACGTAAATAGAGTTGCATACATATTAAGTTATTAGGAAGATACAGGTAGGTTACATTTAGGTTATACCCCCTGTAATTCTTCCTGTAACCTACATGTATCTTCTGAATAACCTAATATGTATGCAACTCTGCATACGTCTTACATATGCAAATAATTCTCGAGAAATTTTATATAAGAATAGTATACAAAAATATTTATCATTTATTTAGATTTATTAGAAACTTTGTCTCATGTACTTGTAACCAGATACCATGGCAATGAAATATTTATTATAGAAATTTGCGACATGAAGTTTTAAATTATTTGTTGTCATATATAGTTTATGAATGCTGCCAAATTCTAATGTTTATGTTAGCCGAAAGGATATAAAGAAAAGAAAAAATCAAAAGCTACTTTTGCCATGTGTCAAGGGCAGTGATACTTATTTGTTGCGTGGCATTACAATTCCTGCCAATTGGATGAGTTTTGTGTAATTTTACTTTTTTCACTCTATATCTAGCATTATCTATATATATATATATATATATATATATATGTTAGAAACCTCATGCCTACTTATCTATCCTTCCTATTAATTAAATTTTACATGTATAAGCCTATCAATATGCATGATGAGGGTCCCTAAAGAACTTTAGGATCCAAACAAATGTGCAAAATGATAGAATGAGCATGTGTTATTTTAGGTTAACTCAAATGTAAAATACATTCAAAAGAAAACAAAACATAAACATAACATATTCTAGATACAAATACAGCCCATTTACCGGAATGAATCTTATGATCCAGACTGCCCAACTCATTAGGGTATAGCTCTCCGTATAGAAATATGTTTAGGGTTACATTACAAATGTGGTTGCATGAATTTTGAGGAGATCCAACGGATCACAAGAAAAGAGCAGTAAAAGACTGAGCACTCTGGTGTCATTCCAGTCGGCCGAATTTTGGGCTGACCGAGCGATAGTCAGACCAAGGAGCGTCGCACATATATAAAGACTTAAATAGCACAAAGGGCATTCATAAGAACAAGTGTCGCCCGACATGAAATCCTTCTATATAGATTCATCGATCATATATAAAGACTTAAATAGCACAAAGGGCATTCATAAGAACAAGTGTCGCCCGACATGAAATCTTTCTATATAGATTCATCGATCGAAGATAGTTTGTCTATCAGATTATGATATTGTGTCATCTGCTTGATAGAATAATCTTTCCAAAGAACAATGAGTATTCACAATAGTTTTCATTGTAAAAAGTGACCCAAGATAGTTTAGCTGGTCAAATGAATACCACATGATGAAGTAAAACAACTATTAATACAAAACGGTGCCTAGAACAGTTACATATATGAAACGACGCCAACAACAGTTAAAGATCAAAATATGCCTAGCTCGGTTATAAATATATAAATGTGTGATGACTCATAAAAAATTGTAATATTCCTATTAAATGAGGGACAATCAAATAGTTTATTAGACCCTTTTTATGACTTACAAATAGAAGGGTCATTTCTATGACTAATAGATCTATTCCCACATAATTATTGTTATTTATGACTTTTTTTTCTCATTTTTCTCTTATTTTTCTTATATGACCAACCCTCAATTCATGGAAAAATTATTGCATGCGAACACCGCATGCCCGCATGCAGAGATGCATGCGGTGTCCGATCTACACCATAGATCACGGTGATCTACGGTGAGGATGCAATCAAATTTTTTTTGTTTAAAAAAAATAAAAAAATTTAAAGTGGGGCCCACCAAAATACATCATCACCGTGATCTACGGTGTAGATCGGACACCGCATGCATCTCTGCATGTGGTGTCTGTATGCAATAATTTTTCCCATTCATGAGCGTAACTCGAAGAATATTTTGAGATTCAACAATATATATATATATATATATATATATATATATATATATATATATATATATATNTTCCCATCTTCGTCGCACTATTGTTTCTTCAATATCCGTCTTGGGATTATTCAATCCACGATTCACGAATCCTCATTCCTTGATTAAACTTTTCTTCGTCAGCAACTTCTTGAAGATTCGCAACGCTTCCGCACTAATGAACTTTCGCCGACTGAAAACTCGCATTCTGGGATTATCTGGGGAATTGGAGGCCATAGGAATGAAATTGACAGAGTTTTTCTTCATTTTTAGGGAGAAAATTTGAACTAGAGTTCAAATTTTTTAATTTAAAAAGGCTATTCCCGCCCAAAAACCGTCAAAAACCGCTCATCGAACACAAGAAAATGCCTCTTACCAGTCTCGCCGTCGGCGGCATCGAGGGCGCCGTCAGCACGCTTCTATATTAATTTTTGCCTGGACTCTCAGGAAAAACACGTCATCAGCGCCGTCGAGGGCGTTGTCGGTGCCCAAGGCAAAACTTTCACAGTTTTGCTCTAGTCCGAATGCGTCGCAATTTTTTTTTATGGATCCAATTTTTAAGGTATTTAAAGGGTAAATAAGAGTAGTAAAGCTTAATATTACTATAAATTAGCAATAAATTCAAATAAAAACTACCATAATCACAATAAAGATAAATATAAATATGGGTTGCCTCCCATAAAGCGCTTGATTTAACGTAGTCAGCCCGACCTATTCAAGGTTCATTCAGGTTGACTGATCTTTAAAACCTCTTTAAAATTTGGCCTTTTACCTTCATGATATGGTTTTAATTTATGTCCATTTACTTTAAATCTATTTCCCATTTTTTGATCTTCAATTTCAATAGTTTCGTAAGTGTAAACTTGAGTCACAGTAAATGGCCCTAACCAACGAGATTTCAATTTCCTAGGGAATAACTTCAACCTTGTATTGTAAAGCAAAACTTCTTGTCCTGGTTCAAAGTTCTTTATTTCCTAGGGAATAACTTCAGCCTAGTATTGTAAAGCAAAACTTCTTGTCCTGGTTCAAAGTTCTTCTGGGTTAATCTTCCGATATGCTTTTCCTTATAAATTATGTCATTATCATAAGATTCATTTCTTAATTCTTCCAATTCATTTAATTTCCTTATAAATTCAGTCGTTATCATAAGATTCATTTCTTAATTATTCCAATTAATTTAATTATAACAATCTCTTCTTACCACATCTTTCAAATTATAATTGAATTCTTTAATCGCCCAACATTAACTGTATTGTAAAGCAAAACTTCTTGTCCTTGTTCAAAGTTCTTCTGGTTAATCTTCCGATCATGCCATAACTTTAGTTTCTCCTTATAAATTATTCAAAGTTCTTCTGGTTAATCTTCTGATCATGCCATAACTTTAGTTTCTCCTTATAAATTCATCATTATCATAAGATTCATTTCTTAATTCTTCATTATAACAATCTCTTCTTACCACATCTTTCAAATTATAATTGAATTCTTTAATCGCCCAACACTCCTTATAAATTTTGTCGTTATCATAAGACTCATTTCTTAATTCTTCCAATTCATTTAATTGTTTCTTATAAATTCTGTCGTTATCATAAGACTCATTTCTTAATTCTTTCAATTCATTTAATTGTAAAGTCTCTTCTTAACAGCATCTTTCAAATTATAATTGAATTCTTTAATCGCCCAATATCCTTTATGCTCCAATTCTACATGTAAGTGACAAGTCTTTCCAAAAATCAGTCATTAAGGAGTCATTTCAATAGGAGTTTTATAAGCAGTTCTGTAAGCCCATAATGTTGTATCCAATCTGGTGGACCAATCTATTCTACTACGGTTTACAGTCTTTTCAAGTGTTTGTTTAATCTCTCTATTAGAAACTTCAGCTAATCCACTAGTTTGAGGGTGATAAGCAGTAGAGATTCTATGAATTATATTAAAATTTTCTGCCAATCTCTGAATATATTTATTTCTAAAATGGGATCCTCCATCAGTAATAATCATCCTAAGCATTCTGTATCTAGTGAAAATATTTTTCATTAAAAATCTTGAAACACTTTTAGCGTCACA
>JXCR01130579.1:0-17364 GCA_002079205.1 Phalaenopsis hybrid cultivar
GTATTTAATTAATTAAAAATCATATACTTGGCAAATAATTTTTATTTTTAGTCCACATTATTATCTTCTGTTCACTGAGCAAGAGGGTATTTTTTTTATTTTTATGATTTTTCTAGAGAAATATAGGGACTTTTGAAATTCGGGTATTAAAATAAATTAAGAAAATACATATTTTTCTACTTATCCACGAGGCGCCACCTCATCCTACGACGGCTCCGAGCTCACACGCGGCGCTCCGCCATTCGATGCCGCCATCCACCTCATCTACCACGTGGCCCGCCTGTTCACTCCAAATGTTCATCTGGCTTGATCTCCTCCATTGATTATATAAACGCGCGATCGGACGACTCCCCGTTATCGTCTCCAAATGACTTAGCATGAGAATTGTTCACACTAAAACCCTAAGATCTTCGCCAAGACTCAACCAAATCGCATAGGGTTTGTTTATAAACCTTCATCTACTCAAGACGAACACATTTGTACGATTAATCAATTATGAGATCAAGACCTTACAAATTGAGAATCAAAAGAAGCTTGGGCTAGGTTAGAGCTCAATACCTTTCTCTAAGAGGGAAGGCCTCAATCAGATGGTTGTGGTAGCTTCGGTTGAGTCCAACAAACCTTCACATGAAGTCTTGTGCCCTGGTGAATTGTCTAGCTATGATTTTAATCAAACTTAATTTCAGGTGTTGGTCTAGAGCTAGGTTAGAGGCTCTTTGAGAGGGGGCTTTTGTGGGGGATCAACTCCTTTCACTGTGGAGATGGTGTGTGCACAATTAATTTGAGTTTGGTTCACTGTCGAGTTGTGGAGAAGAATGTCCTGGTTTCGGCCTAATTTTGAGCTCAAAATTGAACTCTCACAGAGGGAACCAGAGGGGTAAGATGGTTGGCTTGATCTTAGGAATTCTTGGAGAGTCTCTGGTGAGATTTTAACAGAGTTTCCCCTAGGATTTTGGTTAGCTCTCCTTTGGCCATGGAGGGGGCTGATTAAATAGAAAGGCTTGGGTTGGCCACCAGGGTCAATTGGTGGGTGCAAATTGATGCTAAGGTGGAGGGATGAAGAGCTCTAATGACCAATCAGACTTGGTCAGCTCATGTGAGTTTAATTTTGAGTTTTGTCCAATGGGGGCTCGTTTGGGTGGTTGTTTCTGGCGGAAGAGGAGGTGGCTGGCCAGAAGTTAGTCACTTCTTAGCTTAGGAAGGTCAGGGGAGAGTTAATTATGATTTACTCCCAACGGCAAGTGATGATGGCAAAGTATTTTCAAATAAGGCCCAAATATGGTTAAGATCCCTTAAATCAAGGTACCATTGATCCATAGCTCACCTAGGTGGTTTAGGTGGGTTTAGGCTAATCAATAGAGTCCAAATGGTGGATGTGGTGACATTAATTTGGTGAATTTGGCATGGCAAAGTCAATTTTGGTGAAGGGGTTCAATTTGGGTCAAAATGGCTAGAAGTTGAGTTTGGGTTAGGCTAACCATGACATTGAGCCCAATTGATTGATCAATTTGGTGTAGATTATATTCATGAGGAGTTTAGAAAAGATTTCTAGTGATTTTGAATTGGTTTGGAGGTTCAATTTGGAGGATTTTGGGCATTTAGTCTTTGGAGGTGTTCGGTTAAACTTGGGTTTAGGTTAGGCTAAGGTTGGGTTAGGTCCAAATTGATGGTTCAAAATGGTCTAGAGAAATGTCATAAAGAGTTTTTCAACATAAATTGGGTGTCAATTTTTAGGTTAGGGCATTCAATTTGGTGGAATTTGGAGACAGCTGATTTGGGGTAAATTTGGGGATTTTGAATGTGGGTTGAAATTGAGTGAAATTGAGGTTTGACCAAGGCCAATTGTAGGTCTAATTTAATGTGTAGGATTGTTAGGAAGAATTTAGGATTCAAATTAGGGAAATTGAGTGGATCATATGGTTCAATTAGGTGAGATTAAGTCATAGGATCAAAATTTGGGGTTTACATGGGTCAATTAGGCTTGGATTTGGTTTTAATTGATCATATGAAAGATAAATTTGAGTTTAAAATTGAAGTTTGGGAGGATTGGAGCCAAATTGATGGGTACGTGAGGTGAATTTTAAGGGAATTTGGCCTTTAAAGACAATTTGGTGTTTTTTGGTCAAAGTGGTCAAATTGTCCAGATTGGGTTCAATTAAAGCGTATAAATTGATTTTGATGACATTTGAAATGATTTTGAGGGTTTTGGGAAAGTTTGGGCTACCAAGGATATTTTTGCAATTTTGGCAAATTTGAATTTTGGTAATTTCAAAATTTTGTGATGTTTTGGGATATTTTGGTAGTTTCAAATGGTTTGAGATGATATTTGAATAATTTTGGGTATTTTGGATGAATTTGGGAATTTTGGTCAAATTTAGGGTTTCAATGGCATTTAAGTAATTTTGGTGAATTTGGGGGCAAAAGGCTAAGTTGGATATTTTGGTAGAATTGAGGTGCAAGCCACCTTATATGAGCTATGGACCAATGAAATCCCCATTTGGGTCCTCTATGTACTGTTCTTAGCTAAACCCCAGCCTAGGGTCAGTGGGTCTAGGAGACCATCTACATGAGTTTCCCAAAAGATCAAGGGATCAAAGTCAACAAATCTGGGTTTCAGGGTTGTGAGTGAAAGTGGGTGCAAGTGGGTGCAAGTGAGTGAACTAGCTCCAGACCAACACCCAGGGTCAACCTTAAGGCCAAGCAGTCCTATGGGGACTCCCCTTAAGCTTCCTCTATGGTGGCGCCACCTACTAAGTGCTAGAAGTTAGGAACAGTATATAGAACATCAAGTTGAGCACAGAAGAGTTTAAAAGTTTCTAAATGTGAGGGTTCCTTTCCTAGTTTTCTAGGAATAGTCATCAGGAAAATTCTATGGCTAAACCTTAGGCTACTAAAGAGGGAAAACTAAACCTCAACCAAAAGTGAGGTCAACTACTTTCCTTTTGTTCAATTTCATTTCAACATGTCTCAGTTTAGATTTACTTTTTGCTACATGTTTTCTATCCTGATTAATAATTGTAGATGTTCCTGATAGACATTTATGATAGATATAATTTCTAAACTATTTTTTCCTACTTATATTTTATGTACTTAATGTTATACATGTTTAAAATCAAGTTTGGCAAAATGAAAAATCATTGTAAAGCTTAACTTTATTTGTCTTCAATAGCCTGTATTTAATTTGATGACACTTTTTAAATGACATGTGGTATGTGGTGTTATCTTTAAGATACTAAAATTTTGATTTTTAGATATGATAGAGAGAAACTTAGTTGAAAAGTTAGTAAAAAAGATGAAACTAAAGTTAAGATATTCATTAGAAATTATTAGAGAAATTATTTTATTATTTATAATAGCAAAATTTGAATTTTTTTAAAAATTAAAGAATTTTAGAATATACTTTTTAAAGAATTTAGATTCTATGAAAATTTTTTTTCAAAAACTTATATTAGATTTTAAGTTAAGGAAAGAAAATAAGTTTTTTACTTTAGAGAAGAGATATGGAAATTCAAAATCATCAAAGGTCTATCCAGATATAGTAATCCTCACCTAAAAAAAATTAAGGATTAAAAAGATCTTGGAAGAAAAAGAATAGGTAAGTGAAAAAAAAGAGAAAAAAAGGAGAAAAGAAAAGAAAAGTATGAAAAAGGGAGGAGAAGCTTTAGGAATATGACAATTAAAAATTTGGTTTAACTTGAATCTTTCTAAGAAAAAAAACTTAAGATCAAACTTTTGCTTAATTTCGGAAAGTATTAGTTAAAATTATTTTCAATATAGAAGTCATAAATTCTGAAATTAATATTTTTCTAAAAATTCAAAGTTTGTGGAAATTTCAATTATATCTAAATTAAATAGAAAATCAGTATTTCTAAATTTAATACTAAATGATATGATACCTTAGATATCATCTACTTTACTAGAAATTCTTCTAAGTTGGACTATGAAATTTCTAAAGCAATTTTTATTTATCTAAAAAAAATAAATCCACTAATTTTGGTTTTTAAAGTTATAGTGTTACTTGAGGGCAAGTAATATTTAAGTTTTGGGGAATTGATCCACCTCAAAATTTACCTATTTTTTATGCAGATTTTATACCCATTTTTAAGGATTTATGCTTTAATGAAAGGAAATTTGTGTTTTTTTGGTTACAGGTGCAAGAAAAAGAGTTTAAGATCAAAAATAAGGAAAAAACACCAAAAAGGAGCAAAATGGGCTAAACCAAAGAAAATTATCAAAATCACCCAAGCTGGCCCCTAGGCGTCAGATGCAGATTGTGGCTAGCGCCTAGACATGACAGTTTGGCGCGTATGCACCACTGTTCTTTTCTAGAAGATCCATTGAATAAGGCAGAATTTTAAAGAGATGTTTGAAGCAACCCTTAATCATTTTTGAAGCTTTATACATATGGATTAGATCTAAATGTCAAGGGGGAGTTCTAGAGTCGTTTTCAGAAAGGGAGGCACCCACTTAGAGTGGGTGTCCTTCTTAGTGAGGTTGTGCGAGTCTTTGTGATTTCTGGAGTATTGTGAGTCATGTAAGAGTCTTGTGGAGTCAGATAAGTCAGAGAACTTCAAAGGAGTACTTGATAAACATTTCAGATAAATATTTGTATCTTTTTCTTTAAGTATTATACGTTGGATTTGAGTTTTATAAATATAATTTGTTTTGTTATATTCATCTGTTCTGAGCCATTTTCTTCTTTCTCATTGCAATATGAAGTAATCAAGTGGTGGTTTTGATTTTTTTTTTTAATTTCATTTTATTCCACAAATTTGTGATGGTATTTTCACCGGTTCTTTATTTACTTTGCAAACTTGTCATTTATTTTGTTAAAATTTGTGAGAAAATTACAGACCTAAGAGGGCTAGGATTTCTTCAACTAGTAAGTACCACACTTCACTTCAAAAAGAGCCATGGCAGTCTCTTGAGGGGGAGTGCAAATAGATGGGAAGATAAGATTTGATGGGTGTTGAATAGATGTTTCTAGAGTGACAGACTAGATTCTCTTATCAATTTGGTCTAGAGTTTAGAACTAAGGGTCACTAGTAGGTCCTATAGAGAGGGCACAGTGGGTAATCTAAGAGTGAGAGACTAGAACCTACCCAGCACTACTATACATGTTGAAACCATATTTAGATTAGTCAATACTCTTTACATATCGAAAGAAGTAAAGAATAGGTATGCTCCTATTTGTCACAAAATCATAGTTAAAATTTCTAAACATTTGAAATCCTAAACTAATTATGAATTATTTGCAAGGAGAATGTCTCTTTAAATATGTTGAATTTTCTAATTTTAGTTATTTTTGAGTCTCTGCATTTACTTATAGGTTGTACTCGTAGTAATTAGTAAATTGTATTTTTTACTTTAATTACTTTCATATTTTCCTAGATTATATTATATTATTTAATGAAAAGGTTTTTCTTAGTCAAATACATAAAGTTACCACCTTCCATGTGGGATTGATATTGTGGTTTTTTAAAAAAATTCTATAGTACTTGAAACGATACGTATACTTGCATAGTATCCCTAGTGTGTAAATTATTTTTTAAATTTTATAACATTGATTTTGCACACTAGTCACTAAATATAAATTGGGTCAAATTTTTTGTCATCTTTTGGAAGTTAAACTACTGCGTAATTGCGGGTCGGGTCAATTTATGAGAAGTTTGGATTAGATTATGTATAAATTCATAAGAAATTTGGGCTATAATTTATGTGTGATTTGATTATTGAACTTGGATGTAAATTTATGTAAACTAAGGAATTTATTTAATTGTTTGTATTTTAGTTTTGAAATAGATATGGATTAAGGTGTTTTGAATATTCTATTTTACTTGAATTACATCTAAGTTTAATGTGAGTTTTAAATTTGATTTGGATTTAAGTTTGACATTATGAAATTGAGGTTAACTTAAATTGAATTTAGACTTGAATGTTCCGATTAAGTTTGAATTTACTGTTTATACTTATTTATTAATTTTAAAACATTTATTGCGCTTTATGTTTATCTATTTAAGATTTTTTATGAATCTTTATTGATTGAACAATGTTTAAATTAGGTAGCTACTATATCTAGGAAGATAAACTAGTTTGGGATGAACCAACCTTAAGAATCATAAAAAATTGAGAAAAATTCATTCATAAAACTAGTTACTGCAAACGTTTCATCTCTTGAGACCCTAAATGTGATCAATAATAAGACGAACAACTCATTCAAATTATTCCAATNAGGATGAACCAGCCTTAAGAATCATAAAAAATTGAGAAAAATTCATTCATAAAACTAGTTACTACAAACGTTTCATCTCTTGAGACCCTAAATGTGATCAATAATAAGACGAACAACTCATTCAAATTATTCCAATCCTAGTTGCAAGAACACCCTAACTTCAATTGGAACAATAATCAAGGTGCGGGAAACCAATAATCGGGGAGTAATCAACCAAACCCTTCTAAGCTTTGGAACAATCAGTGTAATTCTGACCTGAGACCTTCTTATCCTCCTAGTTTTAATGCAAACCAACAATTTTAGGAGAAGAAGTTGTCTTGGGAGGAAGTTGTTTTGTAAATGGGGAACCAATTACAAAGACAAGGTATGGTTATTGGGAACACTGAGAACCAATTGGAATAGAATGCAAACTCACTTAGCAGTCGACCCAGAGAAACTCTTCCTTGAGAACAACCCTAAAGAAAACAATAGTTAGCATGTCAAGGCAGTCAAGTTAAGGAGTGGAAGTGAGTGAGAGGAAGTGGTNGAAGAACACCCTAACTTCAATTAGAACAATAATCAAGGTGCGGAAAACCAATAATCGGGGAGTAATCAACCTAACCCTTTTAAGCTTTGGAACAATCAGCGTAATTCTGACCTGAGACCTTCTTATCCTCCTAGTTTTAATGCAAACCAACAATTTTAGGAGAAGAAGTTGTCTTGGGAGGAAGTTGTTTTGTAAATGGGGAACCAATTACAAAGACAAGGTATGGTTATTGGGAACACTGAGAACCAATTGGAATAGAATGCAAACTCACTTAGCAGTCGACCCAGAGAAACTCTTCCTAGTAACTCTGAGAACAGCCCTAAAGAAAACAATAGTTAGCATGTCAAGGCAGTCAAGTTAAGGAGTGGAAGTGAGTGAGAGGAAGTGGTCCAGAAAAATTCTGAGGTGGAGAAATAGAAGACGAAACTTGAAAGACCTATATAAGACCTTTCCAAGGATTTAGGGAAATCCGTCTCACCCAATATAAATAAATTATAAAGATCACCACCACCTTTTCCTCCGAGACTCTATAAAAAAAAGCTAGATCAACACTTTTCTCAGTTCTTGGAAGTTTTCAAGAAGCTACAGATCCATATTCTTTTTCCTAAGGCTTTGGAGCAGATGCTCGACTATGTGGAGTTCATGAAGGATATCCTCGATAAGAGGAGGAAGTTTAGGGGGTATAAGATGGTAGCACTCAACGAGGAGTGTAATGTTATCATTCAGAAGAAGCTTCCTCAGAAGCTTAAGAATCCATGGAGCTTTACTATTCCATGTGCTATTGGACAGAAGTTTCATGGGAAGGTTATATTTGATTTAGGTGTCAGTATTAAATTTTTATCTCGTTGTGCATATTTAAGAGGTTGGGATTATGAGAGATGTTGCCTGCCACTGTAACCCATCAACTTTTTGATCACTCGATCACTTCTCTGAGAAGAGATATTGAGGATATACTTGTGAAGGTGGATAAATTTATCTTCCTTATTGATTTCATTGCATTAGACATGGAGGAAGATAAAGAGATCCTCATCAAATTAGTTAGACCTTTCCTAGCCACTAATAGAGCGATGATTCACATGTAGAAAGGAGAGTTGATAATGAGAGTGAACGATCAAGAGCTAACATTTAATATGTTAAAATCTATGAAGCTTCCTTCTGACTATAATGAAGATGCATGTTATAGGATGGATTGATTGATTATTTGTGTAGTATCCACTTTCGGGAGAGTTATGAAGTTAAATCAGAGGATCAAGATTTGAGTGAGGATGATTCTACATATGTTATGAATGAATCTGCTCTACTGGTAGAAGATACCCCGAGAGTAGTTAGGGAAAGGTTTGAGATACTTAATACCATAAAAAATTGTAAACCTCTTGTTCCTTCCAATGATGAGCCCCCAGAACTTGACATGAAGGTACTTCCCAAATATTTGAAGTATGCTTACTCGAGGAAATCATATATGTTATTGGTAATCATATCCTTAGAACTAAGTAGCTCATAAGAGAAAAAATTGATGAAGATTCTAAGGAACTTTAAGAAAGCTTTTAGATGGACCCTAGCAGACATAAAGGGTATTAGTCCTTCGATATGTATGCGTAGGATCCTGATGGTGGAAAATTATAAACCATGGGCAGATCCTCAAAGGTGATTGAACCTTGTTATTAAAAAGGTTTTCAAAAAGTAGATTTTGAAGTTGCTTGATGCAGATACTATCTATCCTATTTCAAACAGTGCCTAAGTTAGCCCTATTCATTGTGTTCCTAAGAAAGGGGGTGACTATGCTACTGAATGAACAAAATGAATTGATCCACACTAGACATGTCACTGAGCGATGAATATATATTTATTACAAAAAAATAAACTTTATTACTATGAAAGATCATTTTCATTTACTCTTCTTAGATCATATGTTGGATAGGCCAGCTGGCCACTGATATTTATGCTTTTTGGACGAGTATTCAGGTTACCATCAAATTCTTATTGTTTTTTAGGAGCAAGATAAGACCACAATCATGATTCCTTATTGGAATTTTACTTTTAGGAGAATTCCCTTTGGGTTATGTAATGCACCCGCGATATTCAACGGTGCATGATGTCAATTTTCTGTGACTTGGTTGAGAAAGGTATAGAAGTATTGATGGATGATCTTTTAGTGTTTGGCCCTTCATTTGATTCTTGTTTGGATCATTTGGCCAAGGTATTGAGACAGTGTGAAGAAACTAATCTTGTTCTAAATTGGTAAAAGTGAGGGTGTTAGAAGATAGACCCAGCCAAAATTTAGGTTATTGAAATACATCCCCCATCAACTCCAGTAAGGGTGTTAGAAGTTCCCTAGGATATGCTAGATTTTATAGGTGATACATTAAGAATTTCTCCAAAATTGCTAAACTTTTATGCCATCTATTGGAAAACAATGTTCTATTTGATTTTGAACAGAATTTTCTAGCTTCCTTCAACACTTTAAAGGAGAATTTAGTCACTGCTCCCAATATTGTTTCACCTGATTGGGGAAGCCTATTCGAATTAATGTGTGATGTAAGTGACTAAACTATAGGAGGCACTTTTACGACAAGGGCGTGAAAAAATGTTTCAGGCTATATACTATGAAGTGAGACCCTTAATAAGGCTCACCACTACTGAAAAGAAGCTACTAGCTATAGTATATGTGCTTGACAAATTCAAACCATATTTGATTGGTACCAGGTGTACTATTCATGCCGACCATTCTGCCATTTGATATCTAATGTCAAAAAAGGATGTCAAACCAAGGTTAATCATATGGGTCATGTTACTTTAAGAGTATGATATCAAAGTTAGGGATAGAAAAGGTACTGAGAGTCACATAGCATATCATTTATCAATGCTAGATCAGAGGAATTCATGTGCATTTGGTGAGGATATCAATGATTTTTTTTTTTTCATGAGAAGCTACTTGTTGTTGATGATTGGAACATTCTGTGTTATGCTGACATAGGGAATTACATAGTTAGTGATATTTTATCCTATGACCAGACATACCATCAACATAAGAAATTTTTACCTTATGTCAAATACTATTTTTTGGATGACACGTACCTTTATAAAAAGTGCAAAGATCAAATGATTAGGAGGTGCTTACCCTTAGAAGAGACTCAGGATGTTATTGGGAAATGTCATAATTCTGAATTCGGGGGATATTTTTAAGTGTATAAAATTGCTGCAAAAATTTTGCAATCTGGTTTTTATTGGTTTACTCTATTTAGGGATGTAAATGAATATATAAAGACTTATGATCAATGCCAGAGATTATGTAATATTTCCAAGCAAGATGAAATGCCCTTAATTTTACCTTGAAGATTGAGATATTTGATGTTTGGGCTTAAGACTTCATCGGGCCATTTATACCTTCATTAGAAAATCTGTATATTTGATAGCTATGGACTATGTCTCAAAATGGATAGAAGCAGTGGCCTTCATGAATTTTGAGGCTCAAAGTGTATCTAATCCTTTAAAGAAATTATAAAAAAAAAAGATCGCTAAAAGGAACCCCATTGAGTATCTTTCTAATCCTCTGAGAAGGCCCCTTGTCCAATGAGAGTTCCTCACCATATTATAGTGATACGCCCCCTTCCTGGTGGTCCAAGTTCATTCTAACGACAAGAGGGTCTCTACCGAGTATTCTCTTGAGGAGGTCGACCAAAGACTACCTAGTCGACCGAACAATTATAAAACAATCAAATGTTAACACGAGTAGGCCATTAAATGCCCCCCTTTTAAGTAGTTATGAATATGAAATGGAGTCAACAATAATTATGGATATCAAAGGGTCTTAGAGTTAGTTACAAATATGAAAAGATGAAATAATGATTTTTAACATCTTAATTAAAATAGGGTCAAACATAATAACTTTACTAAATACCCATATAATCTATAAATAGCTAGTCATTTTTTNTAAAATGGAGCAACAATAATTATGGATATCAAAGGGTCCTAGAGTCAGTTACAAACATGAAAAGATGTAATAATGACTTTTAACATCCTAATTAAAATAGGGTCAAACATAATAACTTTACTAAATACCCATATAATCTATAAATAGCTAGTCATTTTTTCAAGAAAAGGCTACTGAATTTACCCTCTTAAAACTTGTGTTATTATACACTTTGCTTCTTCTATTTCTCTCTTTCAATTCCTCTCATTCGTCCAATGTTCTATACATTGGGTGTGATCCACAGGACAATTTTAAATTTAACATTTTTCATATTTAAAAAATATATGAAAGCGCAAGAAAATAAATAAGATATTTTAATATTTTCAAAACAAATTTTCTTTTTGCCCAACTCATTCAATTCTATGACATCTTGTTGTATATTTTTAGCGGCACCTCAAAATACATAATATTTGATTGGATTTTAACATCTCTAATGATACATTTCTGACTTTAGATATAATTCTAACAAAAAAAATGGTAATTCAGCACCAAAAGCTGTAATCTAGTAGCATCGGGTAAATGTGATGTCGATTGACCGGCTCGGTCATATTATATGTTGTGATTGTTTAAACCGAGTAGAACTAGAGCTTTTACATATATGATCATATTTAGCCTATTTAATTTTTGTAATAAGTNGCATCTTGTATATTTTTAGCGTCACCTCAAAATACATAATATTCGATTGGATTTTAACATCTCTAATGATACATTTCTGACTTTAGATATAATTCTAACAAAAAAATGGTAATTCAGCACCAAAAGCTGTAATCTAGTTGAATCGGGTAAATGTGATGTTGATTGACTGGCTCGGTCATATTATATGTTGTGCGTGTTTAAACCGAGTAGAACTAGAGCTTTTACATATATGATCATATTTAGCCTATTTAATTTTTGTAATAAGTATACTTGATTTATTTGTGTCTTACTTATTTTAGTTAGAAGACCAATTTAATAAGTTAATAAAGAAATTAAAATTTTGAATGAGTTCCTCACTTTTTAGGTAAAGTATTAACAAATATTTTTATAAATCTAAAAAAAATAATCAAATAAATTATATTTTGCTCCAAGTAAAAAAAATAATATTAAATTTTTTTAGTAAAGTAAAATAAATAAATACTAGCAAATTGAATCATTGATGTAAGAAAATAAATCATATAGTTTTCTTGGAGCTCAAGTGAGTGATTCATGACTGATTTGGTTTCTTCAGTTCGGGCTAATTTTTAGGCAACACGAGTGTTTGGAGGCATTTTTGTGCTTTCTCTTCGTGTTATTGGAGGCAAATTCTGGTAGTATTTTTTGTGTTCCGTCGTTCAGGCCACCTTTGGTAGTATTGGTGGTATTATTCGCGTCTGTTTATCATGCTTTTTCTAGCAGTGGATTGCGGTGGTTTTTTGGTTGCATCGTGTTTTGGGTCACTTGCAATAGCTTGGTTCTTGTGGAGGCCAATTCATGCTTTTTGTGGGTGGATTTGGAGTTAGATTTTTGAGTTATTTTGGTGGTACCGTGACATTTTGTGCTATATTATGAGGTTTTGGTGGTGGTTTTTTGGTATTTTCCTTCTATTGGTTGGAGTTCTTAGAGCACGAGGTTTTTTTCTGCTTTTCGTCAGTTTTGCTCCTAGTTTCTTACTCTTAGTCTTTCTTTGAGTTTTTCTTCTAGTTGTCTCTCTATTATTATGGCTTCCCTCTCTCGTGAAGCTGCTACGTCGTATCAAAATGTTGCAGGATGACCTAAAGAACAGGTAAATGTTTTTTTCCCATATTCTTTCAAAGAAAAACTTGTTGATAGTACATCGAATGAATTACTCAAAAAAGCATCAAGAAAAATAGTAAACCAACTCTTCTTTTACTTGATGAGGATACAAATTTACTTGTGGAGCCTCTTCGATTCATGTTGATGGGTAAATTTGCTTTTGCTCACTCGAAAATGGAAGTCATTCGGAAATTCTTTGTGAATTTCATGCTTTCTGGTAATTGGAATTTAGGCTTAATTGATGGGAGGAATCTGATGATTAAATTGGGGATAAAGAGGATTACACCTTTATTCTCTCTACGAAGGTCCTTTTAATTGAAAAGTCTTATATGAAAATTTTGAAATAGACTCATGGTTTTAATCCTATGGAGGAACCTCTTATTGTGTCGATCTGGATTAGATTTCTAGGTTTGAAGCTTCGCCTAACTTGAAGATTTTTTTTCTTTGGGATCTATTTTGGTAATCCCTTGAAAGTGGATCTTGTCACTCTGCACTACTCTAGGCCTTCGGTGGCTAGAGTCTTGGTTGAGAGAGATGTTACAGCTACTTGTCATGATTATATTTGTGTCGAGAATTTTATTAATGGATATTGGCAATCTGTTGAAATAGAATTTGTGCCACATTATTGTTCTAAATGTAAAATGTTTGGGCATCTACATGCTACTTGTTATACTTCCCATCCCGAATTAAAGAAAAGCAAAGTTACTAAGTCCCCTAGTTTTATTGGGAAGAAGCAGCACACTAGTAATCAGATGAATAATTTTGAAATTGGTTTTCAAAATGGTAAGTATCTGGAGATAATATTATATATCCTGTCATTGTAGATACTAATTATGAGTATCATAACCTCTGTTGCTACTGATATTAATGGAAGGATTAATAATAAGGTTGTGCCTCTGGTGAATACTGTTAGGGATCTTATTTTTCCTAAGGTATTGGCCGGTGTCAATAGTAATGTTGAGTTAAATAATCAATGTGAATATTGAGCCTGGTGCTTTAAATGATGCCAATATTCAGACTGAAGCTCTGGTTGTAAAATTAAATCAATTTAAAACCGACTTTGATAAGGAGTGGTACATTATAAATTACAATAAAAAAAAAAGTTGAGGTATTAGAGAACTGAAGTATGTCAATCCTGAGGCAGTTTTAATTCATAGTTGTGGTGCATGGAAAGGAAAAGAAAATCATCTTGACTTCCCTGCTAGGTTGACTCGAGGGAGAAAACTTTCATTTGATGATTAAGCTTATGGTATGGAAAATTAGGGGCGTTGTTGATATTAATGCCTCTAACATACTCAAAAATATTATTGAAACTCATAATTTGCATTTATTTAGCATTTTGGAAACTATGGTGGCTTCTCATAATAATGGGAGAAATACGAGGTTTTTCAAGAAGTTTAATTACTTTGCTAACATTAATAGTAAAATTTGGTTTTATTGGATTAGTTCTATCAATTTGGAGGTTATTGTTAATCATGATCAATTCATTCACTTGAGAGTCAGTTCTGGAATTTATTCTTTCATTACTAGTATTTTTTATGCGGGATGTTCTAAAAGTGCTTGGTCGAAATTATGGGACAATCTTATTACTTTTAAAACTGGTTGTAATGATCCCTGGATTGTTGGGCGTGATTTCAATGTCATTCTTTATGTGGCTGAGAAAATTGTGGTAATTATCCTAATCAAAGGCTTATTACTGATTTTAATGATGTTTGTTAGATGCTGGTCTTTTTGATCTTGGGTGTATTGGCAATCCTTTCACTTTGTATCGTGGTAAAATTTTTGAAAGACTTGACAGATTTTTTGCTAATGATATTTGGATGATTGCTTTCCTGTTAATTTTGTGATGCAATTTCCTATTATTTGCTCTAATCATGCTACTATTGTTCTTACTATTAATCCGATTAATAAACCTCGGGTTTATTAATTTAGATTCCTTAATATGTTGACTCTTCATGAATCCTTTTTACAATTGTCAAAGATAATTGGACCGGTGAGGTCCAAAGCAGTGTGGGCAAAAGATTGTGGTTATTGCAAAAGAATTTGGCATCTAAATTGAGAAGATGGAATAGAGATATTTTTGGCAATCTTCATGCTTTAGTTATGTTTTCCAAGGAGACTATGAAGAAACTAAAAGATGAATATAGTAATGATTAGTTGATACTAATCTTTCTTGGATGGCCAAGAAAGGCTTGTTTCTGCTATTAATTTAGAGGAGGTTTCCTATAAGCAAAAAGCTGTGGGTCATCTTTTTAAGGATGGAGATAGGAATTCTGCATATTCCCATGCCTTTTTTAAGAAAAAGAAGAATTGTTAACACTATCAAAAAAATTAAACAAGACATACTAATGTGCTTTATTCTTCTGATTCCATTGAGCTTGATGGGGTTAATTATTATTCTAGATTGCTTAATAGTGGTAACAATGATCTTGAACATATTGGTATGAGTCCTTTTGTTAATGATTGTGCTTATGTTCGAAATAATGAGCTTATTGTTATTCCTGATGAAACTAAAATTAAAAATGGTTTAAATAGTATTGATGATAATAAATCTATTGGACCAGATGGTTTTTCTACAAAATCTTATAAGGTTTGCTAGGAGATAATTAAGACGAATGATGTTAGTGTTGTGCGAGATGTCTTCAGAGGTATTGATTTACCTAGGTACTTTAAAGCTTCTAATATGAATCTTATTCCTAAAGATAAGGAAGGTTTAAGATGAGATGCTTTAAAACTATTAGCCTCAATACTATTATTTCTAAAATTGTTTCCAAAGTTGTGGTGGGTAGACTGCAACCTTTCTGAATAAGTTGATTTCTGAACTATAATTAGCTTTTATTAGGGGCAGATTTATTGAGGAAAATGCTCTTATTGCTCAAGAATTAATTCTTGATTTGGATAAAAAAGGACGAAGTGGTAATATTATTTTTTAGATGGATATTAAAAAAATCTTATGATACTCTTAGATGGGAATTCATTTTGAAGGTTCTTCAGGCCAAAGTCTTTAATCAAGCTTACTGTTGTATTATCAAGAGGATTTTGGAGAACAACTATTATTTTATACTTATAAATGGAAATAAATGTGGCTTCTTCAAATCTTCTAAGGGAATTAAGCATAGAGGTCATCTTTCTCCTTTTATTTTCATTTTGACTTTTAATTATCTTTCTAGATATCTAAATATGCTTTCTAATAGATACCCTAGCATGTTTTATGTTGATAAGGGGAAATCTGGAATTAATCAACTTGCTTGTGCTAATGACCTCATTATTTTCACTAATGCTAATAAATGTTCTATTCAATGATTATGGAAGGGCAAACCAACAGAAATTTTGAGATGAATTTATAAGATATTGTTAATTACCTCATAATTTGCAAATAGAATATATATCTTACCAACTATGTAAGACATTAATATCTTAATTTATGTAAATAAATATTATTATGTATTTATGTTAAGAGTTTATGCTTTGAGTCTTATCTCTTAAGAAAATTTAATTATTAAAAAAAACAAAATTTAAAGTTTAATATCATTAATTTATTACGTATTAACAAAATATAACCATGAAATAATAAAGTTGGAATAACGTTTGTAAGAAACAAAAAATTTAACCTTGGAGCATTTTCAAGCTGCTTAAAGGTTAATTTTTAATCATAGCAAATGCAATGTTTATTGTTCTAAGTGGATTTCTGTTTAAAAAAAACTGGATCTAGAATTTTACTAGTTGTGCAAAAGAGGATCTTCCAATTGTTTATTTGGGTTTTAATTTGGATAAAGGCTAGAGAAAGAAACATCTTTTGTTGGTATTATTAATAAGGTTGAGAAGAGGATTATGTCTTGGGATAATCTTCTTTTATCTCATGGTGGCAAAGTAACTTAAGAGTATTCTTACTTCTACTCCTCTCTATTCTTTCTTCTTTATGAGGATGTCGTTATCCAATTGTAAAAGATTGGAGAGTATCTTCAATAATTTTTTTTAGCGATGGTAAGGATCTTAAGATCCATTGGATGAGTTGGTCTAAAATGTGCAAGCCTACTAGTCATGGAGGTATAGCATTTAGATATCTCACTGACTCTATGAAAATTAGTTTTATGAAGTCATGGATGCATTTTAGAGAGGATAAATCTCTTTGGACTTATATGATGAGGAAAAGTATTGTGGATTAAATCATTATTTGGTGTTTACCAGTAAGTCCTCATATTCATTTGTTTGGAAAGAAATGTTAAAGGTGGCTAACAGCACTGAAAAACTTCTTTACTAGGAAATTGGGGAGGGCTTATGCAGCTTATGGTTTTATAATTGGCTTGGTAATGGACTTCTTGTTTTTTATTATGGGGGTCCTTTTGACGTTGATTTGTTGATGAAGGATGTTTGGTCTTATAATGATTGGGATCTTCTCAAATTTATTGAATTAGTGAGTAAAGAGGATTCTGTTATGATTTCTAAAATCTATTTTAAATGTGGGTTAGATAGAGTTAAAGTTAAAAGTATTTTGGGCAAGCCTGTTTTTAATACTTTTGTTAACTCATTTGTTCCTTCAAGTGTTTCTGATGTTAAGTGGGCTTGGAATTCATTTGTGAAACCCTCTCAATCTTTTTTTCTTTTAGAGGTTACTCCATAAAATTATTCCTACTGGTGATATTCTAAAATTGAAGGGTATTTGTTTACCCTCTAGATATCCTTTATGTAAGATGCATGAAGAAGAGGTGGATCATTTGCTCTATAATTGTTCCTTTACTATTTAGTTGTGGGATTTGGTTTTCTCTCTTTTCAACTGGAAGTGTAATTGGTTGGCATTTCAATCTTTTGAAGGAATGATTAATGGTTGGAGAAAGACTGGCGGTATGTTCTTTGCTTTGATTCCAATCGTTGTTTTTTTTTATT
>JXCR01130583.1:11097-28950 GCA_002079205.1 Phalaenopsis hybrid cultivar
GTCCATCACATAGTCAGTATGACACAACATAAGATAGATAAAAAGATGTCATATACAATGATTTGGAGCATGCAAGTCTTATAGTCTTTGGGACATGGACTGCTGGATGATGGGAAAATCAGCTCTACATCACACTCTCAAGGTTGAAACTGAAGTAGCTATTCCATGAGAAGAAATCATCTTATATTTTTTGAATATCTAGGGAAAGTTGCTTTTGGGACTAGGGATCTATAGCTAAGTGAACACACTCTTAAATGCTAATCATAAGGAATAAAGCTTTTCAAAATCTAAGAGCATGACATGTGCTCTCTCGATAAAGGATGGTTCTAATTCTACTTAAACATATTAAAAACATGTCATAATTCTACTTGATTTTGTTACGTCAAGAAGGCTAACATTTTATGAAAAAAAAATAGCCAACGCAAATGGATGTGTGCTGCTGTAGCTATAAGAAGCAGAAGAGGTAATTATGTTTGTTGAAATTCGATAATCCAAACAACCAATTTTTCTTCACTATTCAGCAAGTTATGAATTATTAACATACATTTCAAATTTGAGGGGGAGTGTTAAAAATTATAATAGGAAATAATTTATTTATATAAGAATGTATGAGGAATAATTTATTTCCTTAATATAAGAAGATATTTCCTTTCCTATTTTATATTTATTTCTTTTGATTAAGAATTATTTGTTTTCCTATTTTATGTTATTTCTTATATCTTCTAATAATTAATGTGAATTAATTATTGGAGATATCAGGTAATATATTTTTTCTTTCATATCATTTTTTTTTTATTATTTTTTCTATTATAGGACTCTTGTAAGTGTTATTTATACCCCCGTTCATATTAATGAAAAGAAGAAATATTTCGCATTATTCTGAATTTTGACATGATATCAGTGCAAGGTTTCGTACTCTAGTCACCGACCCTCCTTTGAGAATTGTCGGACTCCCTTCCTGCCATTCTCTGGGCGGGAGGGGAGAGATACTCATCTTGATATTTGAAACGACTATTTTTTCTTCTTCTACAAATCCCTAATTCCCCACCGCTTTGTTAGGCTACAGAAGCCATGGAAAGAATCATAAAGATCGCTTCCGTGAGTTCGATATCGATGCTGCCTCGGAGTGCGAACCAGAGGCACTATCCGTATCGCTATCTCCAGGTCCGCCCATCGGCGTCAACCTCAGCAGCATGGTCGTCAAGCCTCCAGCCAACAATAGCGGATGGAGCGATCTTGACATCAGTTATGACACCGATGATCGCCATCGCGGTCACTCGTCGCATCAACACCGACTTAATTCTCCGCAAGATGTTCATCCCCGTGATTCTCCGTCGTCCAGACAACGCCGTGGGGGCTACCCGCCTCATCATCATCTCGTCGGAGATATCGCTTTCGTGGATTGAACAATGCCAGCAAAATCCATCGTCGGCTCTTCCTCCTGCAGTATTTTTTTTTCCCTGCCCAAGCATCAAGGGAGGGGGGATTGCGTTTCCAACCGGCCATTTCTTATGAATTATTTTTTTTTCTCTGGTCCAAGTGTCAGGGGGAGCTCTGATACAATGTTGAAATTCAGAATAATGCGGAATACTTATTCTTTTCATTGATATGAACAGAGGTATAAATAACTCTTACAAGAATCCTATAATAGGAAAAATAATAAGAATAAAATGATATGAAAGAAAAGATATATCACCTGATATCTCGAATAATTAGTTTATATTAATTAATAAGAGGTATAAGAAATAACATAAAATAGGAAAATAAATAATTCTTAATCCAAGGAAGTAAATATAAAATAGGAAATGAAATATTTCCTTAATTTAAGGAAAGAATTTATTCCTCATAACTTCTTACAGGAATAAATTATTTTCTATCATAATTCCTAACAATGTTATTGTGCTAGGACAAACATAAACTTTTCATAGGAACCTTATTGTGCTAGAATAATGCGGAATTCTAAGAAATTTGGTAGCAGTAAGTCCGACAGAAGCACATGGGATTTTCAACACTCTCCATGGAAGCATCAACTAATCAAAGCTTGCCGGTTTTTTTTCCAACAATGGCCTGGGCAATTATTTGGTCAGAGTGTCAGTTGTTTGTTCTTGAGAGACAATATAAGGGAATGTAGCGTGTACCATCTTCAATTGTTTCCTTTTGANCTTACAGGAATAAATTATTTTCTATCATAATTCCTAACAATGTTATTGTGCTAGGACAAACATAAACTTTTCATAGGAACCTTATTGTGCTAGAATAATGCGGAATTCTAAGAAATTTGGTAGCAGTAAGTCCGACAGAAGCACATGGGATTTTCAACACTCTCCATGGAAGCATCAACTAATCAAAGCTTGCCGGTCTTTTTTCCAACAATGGCCTGGGCAATTATTTGGTCAGAGTGTCAGTTGTTTGTTCTTGAGAGACAATATAAGGGAATGTAGCGTGTACCATCTTCAATTGTTTCCTTTTGATGAAAAGTCAATAAGCTTTCTTGTTTTCTTAGTTCATATTGGGCATGATTATGGGCAATATTGATGGCAACTTTATTGCCACAACAAGTTCTAGTGGCTCTTGATCATAACTTGAAATTGTTCAAGTCGTTGTATTCATGAATCTACTAACCCTATTTGCCAATGGTCTCAGCTCATCTTCAAAACTACTTCTAGCTATAACATTCTATTTACTACTCTACTCAATCTTGTGTCGAACGATTCTCTTCAAATTTAGCCAAATTCCAACCCAATACTAAGCTTTCGCTCAAGACTTCTTTCTTGAGGCAATTTAAGGGTACAACATAAACTCCTCTATCACAAATGGAAGCAAGGGATCAATCCTCAAAATATTGCTACCAATTAAATTGCCAATATAGAGTAAGATTGTATGGCAAAGAGTGACCCTGCCAGCTCCAAATATGTTTTAAGCGCATTCTACTTTTAAGATGAGCCAAATAGGCTGTGACTACCTTGTGTTACTTCCACAATGCTATGCTCCGCATTGCTAGATTTAGTTATTGTTTTTTTTTTCCGATAAAGTAGCTAAAAAGTTTTGTTGACCGGTGCATTGATGGGACTAGGTTTGCAAACATAGAATGCGAAATATATCTGACTCCTACCGATGTAGTTTATATGAACTGTAAATAAATTATTGAGCATTGGTCCTGCACAGCTGTGACTAGCAATAAGGATGGGTATGGTGGTGGCTGTCCTCTACATATGCTCAACTCTTCGAATCTTCTATTGTAAGAAGTGATGGAAAGTTGCTCCTAATGAAACCTTGGATATATAATCTGAGGTTTGTTCTGAGGCAGCATTAAAAAAAAAATTGTCCAGGACTGAATTGCTATGTTCCCAGATACATGTACGATTGTGGCATCCTTGTATTTTATTCGCTTCTGGTTAAAAGCCCCTTTATGATTTTCACATCTACTCATATTGATTTAAGCTCTTTCGCCATTTTAGTGATGCTGAATTGGAGCAATAAAACTCTCCAACACATGCCTTTCTAAATGTTTACATGAATGGCACAGTTATTTTGCATCTTTGACTGAAGCTTTCTTAGCAGATTTTGCACTTGAACATTCACTGTTGTAAGCTTAATATCTGATTTGTTGCAGACAATAGCAACAGTGTGCATGTTCCTTGCTGGAAAGGTTGAAGAAACTCCACGCCCACTGAAGGATGTAATTCTTGTTTCCTACGAAATCATTCATAAAAAGGATCCTTCTGCTGTACAGAGAATCAAGCAGAAGGTACCCTTGAGTTTTTCGTTAATTAGAATACAGCCACCAAAAATGAAATGGTACTTGTGTCTTGCACACTCATATCCCTCTAAGTTTGTTTCTGTTTCTATCGAATTATTGCAGCATTTTTCCTTCCCTATGTTGTCCTCTTTTTTGCAAAGTATATGGACTGCTTTGTTTTTTTTTCTCCTCCTACTTTTTGCTTAGTGCTGCATCACTTTTGTTTTTCAGGAAGTCTACGAGCAACAGAAAGAGCTTATTTTATTGGGGGAAAGGCTTGTTCTTGCTACCCTGGGTTTTGATCTAAATATGTACCATCCCTATAAACCCCTTGTCGAAGCAATTAAAAAGTTTAAGGTGGCGCAAAATGCTCTTGCTCAAGTGGCATGGAATTTTGTCAATGACGGGTATGATAGCTTTTTGTTCGGGATAGTTAACTCTACCTTAATTTTTAACCTTTATTTATTTATTTAACCATATCATGAAGGTTGCGGACCTCACTATGCCTACAATTTAAGCCCCACCACATCGCTGCTGGTGCCATCTTTCTTGCTGCCAAGTTTCTTAAGGTGAAGCTTCCATCCGATGGAGAGAAAGTCTGGTGGCAAGAATTTGATGTCACACCACGACAACTTGAAGGTTGACTCTACCATCAAATCATTTTGACCTCCTAAACTTTGAATCTTTTGTTATATCCCAAAAGAATTTCATTTTCTTACTCATAGATGTCAGCAATCAAATGTTGGAGCTTTATGAGCAAAATCGCTTAGCCCAACCATCTCATGGTAATAACGAAGCTGATGGAAGCTCTTGTGCTGGACCCAATCATCCTACAGGGGTAACCTCAACTGTCAGTGAGAGCTCTATATCTTTAAATGCAAGGCAGGGAACTCATCCAACCCAACAAACGAGGCCAATTGTAGCTCAACAGTCTAACGCAGATGGTGACCGTATTGGCTCCCGCAGTGCCTGCAGCCATAGCAATGACCACGGCAGTGTTGATAGTAAAAGCGGTGTTTGGGACCATAATATGGATGGTGATGGGAAAGATAACTCGAATCATGAGGCCGAGCTGGTTTCTCGCCGCTGGGAATTGGCTGCTGATGGTTTTAGCTCTTCTAAGCTACTTAATGAGGAAGGACTGTCTGACGATAAGGACAAGTGTATGGAAACTATCACGAAGATTGATAAGGACAAAGTTAAAGCCGCTCTGGAAAAGACAAGGAGACTTCGGAATGATACAAACAAGAAAAATGAGATTGTGGATGATGATGATCTTATTGAAAGAGAGCTTGAGAATGGAATTGAGCTCGGTGTGGATGATAAGAGACATGGCTGGCCAAAGCCCCTCCATCCTTTGCAGACGAGCATGAAACCAAAACATTTCAAATCTGAAAATCCAAATGTTGATAATCGGATCCGGGAAGAGTTTGCTGAAGAAGGGGAGCTCTCTTCCCTTGATGATCATGATCATCCTTCTCTTAAGTTGCAGAGTAATAATGGAAAAGTTTCGGCTGCAAAGAGAAAGCCAAATGAGAAAATATGGTCGGATCTTTCAGACAGGGACCATAAAAGGGTGAGGAAAAGTTAACTGATATATGATACTGTTGGTATCAAAATGGTAATTTTGTTTCCATTTCCTTTAGTCTCATTATATCGTCGGGCTTCATCTCTCTGAGGGAGTAGGCTAAAAATCTTCTATGGCTTGAGCTTATTTATTAAGTATTATGCCTGATATAGCTTCTATTTTATTTGTAATTTTTTTGGAGTTTTTTGCTTCCTATATTTGCTGAAGTGTAATTTCCACTTGTGCGCACAACATAATTGGGGTTTTGGAGCCTGTGGCCTGCTCTTTTGATTTTTACACAGTTCCTTTTTTGTGCTGTGAGTGTGAGTGCAGTGATGGCTTCATTGGGTATTTGGAAGCCATATATTTTTTAAGGACAGTTTACATACATAGCACCAGAAACATTGCTATTTACAAATCTAACATCCTTTTCATCCATTTTTTTTCTAATTCTCACTTAAATATCAATATTCATGATAAAACCCCAACCCATATCTTTCATTTTTTATCAAGTTCTCAATGGGTTGATCGTGGCATTCGTAAATACATCTGTTTGGTGGTTCAAAAATATCACATGTACTTTATATTTTATAAACAACAATGTTTCGGATGCTATGCATGTAATTAGCCGTTGTTGTAGTAATGCATTTGCGACTCGTATATTATAACGAGATTATTAGATGTTTTACATTTTAAAAATGTATTAAAAAAACAACTGTAATTTAAGAAGTTTATATAAAAGAAGGACCATTTTTGCGGATCATGTTTGGTTTAAGTGATGCATTGTGCTGTTAATCCCCCCCGACTTCGTTTTTATATATATATATATATTTAATTCACTTGATGGTTTGTTTTGTTTTTATATATATTTTATTCTGCTGCAGTTTTCAAGAAATGTGATTGCTCAATCGTCCAATAATCGTAGCCATAATTATTTTTATTTTGCTGCAGTTTTAGGGTTGCTGCGAAATCTCTTTTGTGCAAATGTGGACTCCAAATGTGCTATGTTCCCTCTATTACCTGCCATGGGCAGTTTTTAAACATTGATCGTCTCTTTTGCTTCATCAATGATAAAAGGCCCGACCATTTAAAAAAAAAAAGAAAATTTATGTGCCTCTAGCCTCTATATGTAGGGCTGTCAAAAAAGCTCGTTGTTCGCGAACAGTTTGTGTTCGGTTCGTCAATGAGTTCGTGTTTGATTCATTCGATAAGTAAATGAGACAAACGCGAATAAATTTTTTTCGTTCGGTTAGTTAAACGAACCACGAACAATGATGCGTTCGTTCGTGTTCGAATCGTTATTATTTGAAATATAAAATAATATAAAATAATTATATATAAAAAATTTATTATATTTTAAAACATTAAATTTTATAAATTATAATATATAATAAAATAATAATAATAATATATTAATATACTATAGTAGTAATATACTAATATAGATATTGTATATTTATATAATATAAGTTATATAATTAATATATAATATTATTTTTATATATTAATATTAGGGATGTCAAACTGGCTCGTCGTTCGCGAACAGCTCGTGTTCGGTTCGTGTTCGGCTCGTTCGTTAAGAAACGAACACGAGCTTATTTCAAGCAAACTAAATTTTAAACGAACCAAACACGAACACAAGCTTTGTTCGTTCGTGTTCGATTCGTTTACACCCCTATCTATATGACATAAAGGGAATTGGGCGGAATTTTTCTCAGGGACTGCTTTTATTTAATATTTCCATCTGGATTCTAACTTCAAAAAGAATATTGGCGCCTCGAAAGTTTGATAAATTAATTTACAATTGGTGACATGGTACTTTTTAAGTTCAAAATTTTATTTGAGCATCAATTGGTGTTGATATAAGGGGAGATAAAAAAAAAATGAGAGGATAAAATTGCATATAATATGAAAATGCAATTTTCTTCCAAAATTTCTCAAAGCTTTGATAAGGTTTATAAATAAGTGGGATACACACCTCAATAACATGAAAAGTTATTTTATACCGACACCCCATGCAGAGGTGCATACAAACATCACATGCAGAGATGAATGCGGTCTCTGATCTACACTGTCGATCACTGTAAAGATGTATTTCGGTGGGCTCATTTTTTTTTTTTAAATTTTTTTATCAGACGGTGGAGATCGGTAATTGACGGTGTAGATCGGACACCGCATGCATCTTTGCATGCGGTGTTCGTATGGAATAATTTTTTCGATAGCATATCGTGGATCACAAGATATGCATTCTTTCCCCCTTTTTTTTTTTTTTTTGCAGGATTTAGATACATAAAACACAATTCCTACGTATTTCATATTTTACTCCTAAACTTATGTATTTACATGCATATCTCTCAAATCCTTGCTTTATTATGTTTATGAAAGTGAAATTTCACATCTTTTATGCATAGCTAGGTTTATGACATCAAAGTATTATGCATGCAAATGTGTATGTCATTTTTAAAAAGTTGAAATAGTGGTATTTTTTGATGAGATATGAAAGATTTGGGTAAAACTTAGGTGTTACATTAAATGCATAGGAAATGAATGGTATGTATGTAAATGCCCCATAGTAGTAAGATTTACGTACATATCATTTAATTCTTATGCATTTGCACTTCTAACAGCTAAACTTTAATTTTTACATGCATAATGTTCAACCTATGCAAAAATAGCTGTATTTCACTCTTTAAAAGTTCAATTGATGATATTTTTCATGTAATATATGTATATATATACATATATTGTTAGATATGTAGATACATGGGAACTGGGTGACAAGTATGTAAATGCTCCTATATAATAATGATGACGCTAGTGATAGCAATAACGTTATGAGGCAGCATAATATTATAACAGTATTGAATGCAAGTCTATGATAACATGAGAATCGCCATACCATTATAACAATAGCACTTGAATTGCCGAGGGGGATCACTTTGACTTTTTTTTAATTTAATTCCATTTTTGTTTATATTCTAATTCAGAATAAAACATAATTAAATTGTTAATAATATAGTTACTAAAAAATGCATGCTAAATTTAAATTCAATAAGCATGTTTCCAAAGATAAAAACAAATTAAAATAAAAAAATATATATTGCAATACATCATAAAAATCTTTCACAATCTTCCAATAAAACCGCATCGAGTTCAGCAATTAAAATGCCAAAAAACTGAAAAAAAAAGGGCAAAAAACCGAAGGGAAAATTACAGACATACCACATCTCATATTTCGGCATTATCTGTATAAATATGAAAGTTTAGCTATAAGATATGCAATTATTCTCTCTCATAAGCTCATAATAAAAATTATGACACGTTGGAGCTCCTTCAATCGAACGGCCAAGATCACCCCAAATTATCTGCCGCTGGGCTCCCATAAACCCCGCCACCACACGTGCCATGGTAATCTAACGGAGCCGTCTGGAAGCAGTTCGCCATCGCTCCCTCTTCTGACGGCAGCTCTGCCATCTCTAACGGCTCCAGCAGCTGCAAACATTGCAACGACGTCAGTTAGTTCGCGCTTGCCGTTAGTTTTAAATTAAAATAATAATGGTGATTAGTTCAATCAAGCACCGGTTGTAATGGCCACGGTGGAGTTGGGCTGAGTGGCGCGAAGATCTCTTGTTGCCACGTGGTAGCTGGCACGTGTTGCTCCATTTGGACCGCGAACGGATCGTTCATCCCTTGATCCCTGCCTCGTTAAATAAAAATCTAACCGTTAAAATTGGAACGTTCATAATAAAAGGGTACCGGCGATAAGTTGTACCTGAAAGACATGAGGGGATCCGCGGTCATTTGCATTGGTTGGCCTTGATTGGAAAAGGTATTTGGGTCCGACGGTTGGAGGTCGTAGCCGTAGACGTCAAGCATTCCTTCTTCTTGAGGCTGCAGGTACAACTGCATGAAGAAAAAACATATATATATTTATACGTGGAATAATTTCATTAGCTGTAATGCTGTAATCTGTTTAAGCTACTTCACCTGTTCGTTCGCGGTTAACGGATTGTAGGCTTGGAGCGGATCGCCCAGCAAGATCTGCTCGAAAATGATAAGGTTATATGAGTCAGCTCCTTCGTGAGTTAATTCGATGTTGAAAAGGGCAAGAGCTGATGGGTCAAATTTAACGAGGCATTTACATATATACCACCCAATTCTTATTCTTATGCATTTACATATCTAACACCTAAACATTAGTTTTTTTTTATATTTATACCCCTCAAATCTTTCATATCACATCAAAGATACCACCTTTTTAACTTTTAAAAGTTGAAATGCATATTTTTTATTCGCATGTATGTACAAATTGAAATTTAAGTGTTAGATATGTAATTACATAAGAATTAAGTGGTATATATGTTAATCTTTCTAAAATAAATAAAAAAAAGCTAAACTTCAAAATTACACCATCAAATTATGTTACATAACAAACCTTTTTCTCTGTTACACGAGCCAAGGCATCTGCTAAAAATTTCTCGCTTGCTTCGAGCTCACTCAAGGACGTGAAAGAATGGGCTGCCGCAGGAAAACCCTCAAATAATCTGTAAAAAAAAAATAATAATAATAAAACTTATAATTAATTCAAATCATAAATAACTCAAATTTCCTGCATAATAATTAAGTATTAATGATATGCTCTTCACCAGTCTATATACCTTAAACGTTCCGTATACGTTTGCAGCTGTTGTTGACATTCAGCAATCTCTTGCTGCAGCTTCTGAAAGTATTAAGAAAAATTAATATTGTGAAATAAAATATTATAAAATAAATATATATTTCACATTGATATTTACATGCACATCACTATATTCTTACATATAATGTTTAAATATTTATATTTATTTTTATAGCACCCTAATATTCAAATCACATCAAAAACTCATGCAAGTCACGTATATCACTTTAGATATGTTAATATTACTAATATTTTAATATGATTTAAATTTTAGGGTGTTGCATAAATAGATATAAAAATCAAATGTAAATATAATGATATATATGTTCGTAAACTACTCCATTTTTTTTTTTTTTAATTTTAGAGTTTCAATCAATATACCTCTGCTCTGGTGTCCGCTGCTCCTGAGCTGCATGAAGATAATAAATAACAGCATGACAATTAGATGAAATTAATACAATATAATTTTTGTGAGAAAAACTTAGATCAATATGAGCTAATTAAAATTTAAATAAGAATTATTGATTCAAATTAATAATTAAATACAAATAAAGGATCATAAGAGCTTTGAATAATGCGATACGTAATGTGATGGCCAATAATTTTTTGTACTTACTTTGCTAGTTGGGCTGCCATGTCACTCTCACATCGGAGCTTGCTCAGTGTGCTTCTCAAAAACTGCAAATATTCATGCAAAAATTAATAATCAATAATAACTTACAAAATAATAAGGCTGTGAGTTTAGCTCTAAAATCATTAATCACTTAACATTTGATTTAACTTTTAATTATGATCGAAATAAATTAAAAGGAGCCAAGCTGTGAACCGAAACTTTCAATTCATACATGAATCGGCTCGAGTTGGTTCTAGTTCGGTTCAAAATATTCTTTATTTATAAAAATTTTTCTGTATAATGCTAAATAAGATTGTATCTGGGTTTTAGTGTTTTAGGTTTAGGGTTTAAAAGAGTCGCGAGCCGATTTTTGAGTTGAATGTATCCAAATAAATTAATTTGAGCCGGATCAAGCTGGATTGAATTTAGAGCCGAATTGGAAGATCGATGTATCATATCAAGCCTTACTCAATCCATTTGAGCCGACCCAGATCGGCCCAAAATTAACAGCCCAAAGTACAAATTATTTAAGAGGAAATTCACAAATTGATACCAACTCACCATTTNGGAGCCGATTTTTGAGTTGAATGTATCCAAATAAATTAATTTGAGCCGGCTCATTTTAATTTTGAGCCGGATCAAGCTGGATTCAATTTAGAGCAGAATTGGAAGATTGATGTATCATATCAAGCCGTACTCAATCCATTTGAGCCGACCCAGATGGGCCCAAAATTAACAGCCCAAAGTACAAATTATTTAAGAGGAAATTCACAAATTGATACCAACTCACCATTTNTTCCATTTTTTTTTTAATTTTAGAGTTTCAATCAATATACCTCTGCTCTGGCGTCCGCTGCTCCTGAGCTGCATGAAGATAATAAATAACAGCATGACAATTAGATGAAATCAATACAATAGAATTATACAAAAATATACGATTTTGGTATATTTTTGTGAGAAAAACTTAGATCAATATGAGTTAATTAAAATTTAAATAAGAATTATTGAATCAAATTAGCATTTAAATACAAATAAAGGATCATAAGAGCTTTGAATAATGCGGTACTTAATGTAATGGCCTATAATTTTTTGTTCTTACTTTGCTAGTTGGGCTGCCATGTCACTCTCACATCGGAGCTTGCTCAGTGTGCTTCTCAAAAACTGCAAATATTCATGCAAAAATAATTGTTAAATAACAGAGAGAATAATAATAATCAATAATAACTTACAAAATAATAAGGCTGTGAGTTTAGCTCTAAGATCATTAATCACTTAACATTTGATTTAAATTTTAATTATGATCGAAATAAATTAAAAGGATCCAAGCTGTGAACCGAAACTTTCAATTCATACATGAATCGGTCCGAGTTGGTTCTAGTTCGGTTCAAAATATTCTTTATTTATAAAAATTTTTCTGTATAATGCTAAATAAGATTGTATCTGGGTTTTAGTGTTTTAGGTTTAGGGTTTAAAAGAGTCGGGAGCCGATTTTTGAGTTGAATGTATCCAAATAAATTAATTTGAGCCGGATCAAGCTGGATTGAATTTAGAGCCGAATTGGAAGATCGATGTATCATATCAAGCCTTACTCAATCCATTTGAGCCGACCCAGATCGGCCCAAAATTAACAGCCCAAAGTACAAATTATTTAAGAGGAAATTCACAAATTGATACCAACTCACCATTTTGCTCACGTTAGCCCCGCTTCGAAATTCGGAAGGAAAAAAAAATAAAAAAACGAAAAGAGATGTCAGTATTAATTTTATAAATAAAATAACATAAATACGGAATATAAAATCTAATTTAACCGAACGGCATACCTTCCTCTATCATGGTCTGGAAGATTGATATAACGTTCAAAAACATCCTCAATCCTGTCGAAGATTCCAATTAAGATACAAATTCATTAATCAAGGTATGCAATAAATTAATCCAAAATAGTTTCACCTAAACCCTCGCCACATAGATACGTCGTGCTAGATTTTTTGTCGGGACATTTACACGCACATCAAACAATTCTAATGAATTTACAAATCTCACACCTAAATTCTTATATTTACACCTTTTGATGCATTGATTAAAACACCCGAGTATTATTCTGTAAATATACAAAAGGATTATGTGCTAGGCACGTAAATTCCCCATTTTTCCAACAAAACAGGAAAGTTGATTAATTTATTGAGAAAAGCGATCCAGAATCGTGCAAAACTATTTTTTTTTTTTTTAATGTAGATCTGATGATTGCTAAAAAGACAAAAAAAGAATTTTTTTTTTTAATCAGGAAGCATTGCTTCACCTCCGGCGACCGGAGAAATGGCTAAGACGGCCGGAAGGGGAGAACATAATGAGGGCGATATCGATATCACAGAGAACGGAGAGCTCGTAAGCCTTCTTAATGAGGCCATTGCGTCGCTTGGAGAACGTCACCTGTCTATTTGTGTTGTTCTCAATCTTCTTTATCTGCAGCTTAACCCTACCCATCGTCCACAATCTCTTTTATTATATATCCAATTATTTTCTAACGAAATCTAAATTTGGGGCGTGCACAGGAAGAAACAATTTAACCAAAATATGTTTATATTTATATAGAGAAAGAGAACGTGATGAAGAGAGGAACGAAGGAGGGTGAGGTGGAAGGGATTTGAAGACCTTGTTGGGGGGTGGTTTGGACACAAGGGACATAATTAACACACGCCGTTTTTTGTTTTTGGAGACCGTTGAATCCATCCTTCGGTCCACGCGTCACTGAAAAACTGAATTCTGTTCGCGATTTTCCCGGGCTTTTACCAACATCTATGTATGTACATGTTGATGTTCTTACATATGGAGGTCTCCAAAGCAATCAAATTACATGCAACGGTCTCGGAATGTTTATTTTACACGTGAAGGCCTCCGTCTCCATCTCTTGTTCGCCGGGTGGATGGATCACATCCACCACTCGATTGGCAGACCGTAGTTCATCTTTCGCCACCGCACCGAGCCAATCGCCATAACTTTCGGAGTTAATGTAGCAAGGCAGGCGCCGGAGATCCTCAAAAGCGTGTTTCAATTGGCAAATTACATGATCAAACCATTGGGAAAGTTAAATCTTTTGGACTTGTGATTTGTAATTTACAAGATTTGGGGACCTCTATATGTAAAAAACCAATTTTTTTAAACATTTATACTGTTAAATATTTTACAGTATATTTAATTACATACATGGCACCGGAAACTTGGGAATTTATATGAGGCCAAATTAAGGTGGTAAATGAGTCGGGCTTGTCATAGTTGGCTATTTTTCGGCTTGGCTGCCCGATTAGAGGCTGATGAGCTTGAGCTTGAGTTGGGCTCGACAATATAATAAATAGTTGGCTTGAAGGAGATGGATTTGTTGGGTCCAGTGGGAGAATTTGCATTAGGGCCTTGCAGGTGATGGCATTGATAAGATAAACACAGGAGCAATCAGTAAGATAACTCATTGGGAATGGTGTCCATAGAACAATGAAAATTAAAGAGTTGTGGTGGGAACTCCTTTATTAAAGATGGAGTTGAGGGACCAATAAGATTGTGAATATTATAGATTTGAATTTGAAGCCCGGCGACCCAACTCATGAGCTAACTCCGTGGGCGTCATCAAGCTCGAACCCGAGGTCTTAAAATGTTTTGAGTTATAATCTGTGCTCGAGCTTGAGCTCAAGCACACAGATTGATAAATTTGACTTTTGGGATTGTCAATAAGTTGAATTTTAGCCCTCCATGTGGAAATTGGGCTGGCTCGCACAACTGTAGTCTAAATTGCTAATTTGTTTAAAAAATAACCTGACTAGCCTTGTGATATGAATAGAAATTAACCATTTTATTATGAACAAAGATTTGATATTGCAAGTTAAATCAATAATTGTACATAAGTTCCATTGTAAAGGGCAGTAAGGTTCTCTCTTATGCCTGAACCCTGATCTCTGTAACCACTGCAGAATTTGTATTCAATCTTATATGTAGATGGAGAATTGGTTCGGTAAACCAAGGTATTAAAACTCTTAGTTCAAAATGGCCGACTTTCTTGAGAAAATATCATCAAAACAATTGACTCTCTCTCAGCAATACTAACTTGAAGATATTGCCGAACTTCGTAGAGCTCAAGATTGGCCTATGAACACGGGCATGCATCTTTTAAGATTCTACACAATCAAAACCTTGCGAGGAAGTGAAAAGCCCTCTAGTTACGAGTTCGAGATGTATTATACAAATAACCCAAAAATAAAAGGAGGCGAAACTGCTGTATTGGCATGCCATCCTCGCCGTTAGAACAAAAAAGGGTTCCTGTTAATTTGAAATATTTAATGCTTTGGTAGTTAATTAATTATTTATAAAGTTTTAAGCGGTGTGTAGGTAAAATCACCAAATAAATAAGAATTGAGTGCCAAAGAATAATAATCTCAACCACAACTATGGTGGCAATCTAAAAATGTAAAGCTGGGAAAAAGAGTTGTCCCAGACAGATCCTATAATCCTATATGATCTATTTGTCATCTATCATGTGGCATTTGTTAAGGCCTCTAACATAATCCTATTACGGAAATAAAATGGTTAAAAACATTGCAACCGAATTAACAAAACAAATAGAACGCAAAAACTCAAATAACATCAAATTCAAACTCATACAACAACAACAGTACAAGCATAATAAGCAGCGATAAATAATACCACCATAGAAAAGCAGTACAGCCTTGAACACAAGGGAAACAAACAACACAAGACAACAACTAAAAAGATAACTGTAGAGAGCAGTGCCACCGTCTGTCAAGCACCCAGTTCTGCATCCAAACACCAGAAACCAACTCGATGGATTCCCGCTCGTCCTTATTCAAACAGCAATGCACTATTCATTTCTTCTTGGCAGCCGATTTGGTCACCTTTGCTCCGCTCGGATCCTTCTTCTCCACGCTCTTGATAACCCCGACAGCCACCGTCTGCCTCATGTCCCTCACTGCAAATCTTCCGAGCGGCGGATACTCGGAGAACGTCTCGACCACCATTGGCTTGGTGGGAATCATCTTCACGAAACCGGCATCTCCATTCTTGAGAAATTTCGGCTCCTTCTCGAGCTCCTTGCCGGACCGCCTGTCGATCTTGGTCAAGATCTCGGCAAATTTGACGGCGATGTGGGAAGTGTGGCAGTCAAGGACAGGAGCATAACCATTGCCGATCTGGCCGGGGTGGTTCATGATGATGACCTGAGAAGTGAAATTTGCAGCTTCCCTGGCAGGATCTTCCTTTGAATTAGAAGCCACAAAACCACGTTTCAAGTCTTTGACAGCAACATTCTTAACATTGAACCCAACATTGTCGCCGGGGAGAGCCTCCTGAAGGGCTTCGTGGTGCATCTCGACGGACTTGACTTCAGTGGTGAGTCCAGTAGGTCCAAAGGTGACCACCATTCCAGGCTTGAGGACACCCGTCTCAACTCGGCCGACTGGAACCGTTCCAATGCCGCCAATTTTGTAGACATCTTGAAGGGGAAGACGAAGCGGCTTATCTGTAGGGCGTTTCGGCTCTTGGATCAAGTCGAGGGCTTCAAGGAGAGTGGGTCCCTTGTACCAGTCCAGGTTGCTTGATCTCTCTATCATGTTATCACCTTCGAATCCGGAGATTGGCACAAATGGGATCTTTTCAGGATTGTAGCCAACTTTCTTGAGGTAGGAAGAAACCTCCTTCACAATCTCGTCGTACCTTGCCTTTGAGTACTTGGGTGTGGTGGCATCCATCTGTACAAAAATAAACCAAGTAAATAACTAGACATATCTGAGTTCATGCATTTATAAGCTGAAATTTTGTTACCTTGTTGCAGCAACAGATCATCTGTTTAACACCGAGAGTGAAAGCGAGAAGGGCATGTTCGCGAGTCTGTCCGTCTTTCGAAATACCTGCTTCAAAGCCTCCGGTTGTGGAGTCGATAATGAGAACGGCACAATCTGCCTGAGAGGTTCCGGTGATCATGTTCTTGATGAAATCACGATGCCCGGGCGCATCAATGACAGTGCAGTAGTATTTTGTGGTTTCGAATTTCCAAAGTGCAATATCGATGGTGATACCACGTTCGCGCTCCGCTTTGAGCTTGTCGAGTACCCATGCATACTTGAATGATCTTTTGTTCATTTCGGCGGCTTCCTTCTCAAACCGCTCGATCACACGCTTATCGATACCACCAAGTTTGTATATGAGGTGACCCGTAGTGGTCGATTTCCCGGAGTCGACATGGCCGATGACCACAATGTTGATGTGAACCTTCTCTTTTCCCATTGCAGATTCTTCTTATTTCAAAAAATGATGGAGTTTAAGTCAGACTTCAAAGGAAAAAAGTCATGACAAAAATGCGCATGTAATAATATAAGGAAATCGAAAAAAAAATAAAAATTCCAAAATAAAAAAAGCAGAACAACATGCTAAGGAACGAAGTCTGGAATTGATATAGATCCAAGAAAATCGAGTCAAATCAGGATGTTTGTAATGCAAATGAGGGAATTAGAACCGACGAAAAAACACGTAGACAATGGTATTATAAATTAGTCATCACTTTGCCAAATGAGAGGGCTTCTCTAATAATTTTGGGAAGAAGAAGGCGTATATTCAGAACCAACAAATTGTTAAATTGGCATAGATCAAAAGCATGCAGAGCCATCTCACGTCCAGATCCAATCCCATGAGAGTCTGCAATTTACCTTAACGGCCTAGGAATGAATATTACCACAAAAAAGAACTATAATCTACATATTCATCTAATTCCGATCTCAGATCAAATTGAATATTAAATATACTCTGCCATATCTGAAATTATCGATTACCATCAAATTCTCTCTAGACAACAAAAAACTCGATCTAACATACAACGCAACCAGACATGAAAGCCGATCACAAAAAAAAAATCCATAACGATCCGAAATCGATCATGCGTCTCTACCTCACAGATTTTCCTCTAGATCTCTCAAACTCAAGCGATGTGATCTATTGTTTTGGAAGTCTGATGAATTCGATCGTCAATCCAATTCATCAGACTTCCAAAATAATAGATCAAAGCCACAAGACAAGGTGAAAATATTGCGATCGGTTATAGTTGAACGGAAAAAATCAATTAGAAACTCACAAATAGAACCAAAAACGATGGTTAGATTAGAGAAACAGCGGTTTCCCAATAACAATCGAATGCGTCAGGATTAGAAAACAAGATAACAAAGCCGATTAGCGATTAGAAGAAATTATGAAAAAACTCACAAGAA
>JXCR01130583.1:32716-59459 GCA_002079205.1 Phalaenopsis hybrid cultivar
CGGCCTAGGCAATGATCTTCTAAGAACCAAAATATCAGTGCATAACAGACATTTTATAGATGCTTATAATTATTTTATAAATAGTGAAACATTATATATAAAATATGAATTGACTTATAATTTAAAAAATATGTTCTTGATAAGTTTTATTTTTTGAGTGTGATACACCGAATAACAAGTTTATTTTGAATTTCAATCTAATAATTTCACCGAATTTGACCTGGCAGCACCCAATTAGTAAGTGGCCCCCACCATTTGAAATACTCTCACTCCTCTTTAGTTTCTCCTTCGGCATCTTACACTTTCTCTCTTCTTTCTCTCTCCTCTGATCAGCACTGTGCCCATCACTGACTGGAACAGTAAAGTCAGCCCAATGGGCCCACATCCTCCATTACTGATCACTGAGCAACTCTTCGTCTTCAAGCTGCTGGGCTTCCTTTACCATCAATTGCAACCAAACAAGGTTTTTGTACTTGTAGAAAAGCTCAGGTCGTAAAATAGATACAGATGCATTAGAAATCCGAACTATGAAATTGATGTAACAATAATTTAATTTTTAAATATTGTTTAACACTCGCGAACTCATTTAAAAAATAGTTAACAAAAAAAAACTTAAAAATATATTAAAATTTAAAAATTATCTATAAATTATCTAAAATATTATTGAAATAATATTTTACATTTTATTTGAAGTTATTTCCAATTAATAACCTCTGAAATACTCTTATTGTTTATGATTTTCTTGTAAAGCTATATTAAATTAATATTTTTCTCTATTTTATCTTAAATAAGTCGGCTCATGAGCTAGCTCGAATTTGTAGAGAATCTCAAATTGATTAATTAATCGAGCTCAAGCTTTACTCATTTACACCCCTAATCTTTTAAAACATCCATGGATAGGACAAAAATAACATGAAATTTTGCTTTAGAAATGTTCTATTAGTTGGCCTACAAAATTGATAATGTATGTTGGGATTTTCTTAGAAAGTTTGTAAATTTGTTAGAGATATTATATCACATAATAAAACTCAAAAGAAAAATTCTATCCTGCCCACTTAATAGCTCCACAAAATAAATTTCAAAAGTCTAGGGGCTAAAAGGTAAAAAATAACAACTTAATAATTTACACACATACCACACATTTTTATATATTAGCGTACGTGAGACTCAACTTTTTAAGGTCATATGAAAATATCCTTCTTACTACAAAAATATTATAAATACAAATATAAAGTTTTAGATGTTAATATGTAAATACTTATTTGAGCTGCGCTATGTATGTAATTTATTTGGAGTATAGTAGGTTAAAAATGGCACATATTACTAGAATCTTTGCTTCTGTCGATAGCCAATTTCTGAGCAGTCCCCGGAGCGATAAATGTGCCCGAAACCGCTTTGATTTCATATCTTCTTTTTCTATCTACACCAAAATTACAAAATTAAATTTAGTTTACTATAAACATATAAATAAACATATTTATGACTAGGCACATACAAAAATGTGTCAGGCTTATTAAAGTTTGACAGCAAGACTAGAACGAGTCAGGATTCAATAGAAGACGTCTGAGCCGCTACAAGAACTGAAAAATAATATAAAATCAAAGCATTCAATTTATTTATTTTCGGCAAATGTACCATCACTGACCCGTAGAAAGGTTATTGATCTCACTCCATACATTCCGAATCGAATCCATATCAAAGATACGAACTTTTTTCGAGTTTATGCCACTCCCATCGATAATGCCCTCCATCTCCGAGCTGCCCATCGCCGGCGAGCTTGAAAAGGATTCAACGGACGGAGTACATAAGCTCAGGCGTAGGAGGCGTAAAAGGAAGAAGAAGAAGGTGACGGCAGAGCAGCTTCTGGCATCAAGATACGTGCATGAGTGGGCGTTCGGCCACTCCGAACCCTCCGATGATGGCGCCGGCCGCGTTCTATTCGAGCTCCACTCGCATTCCAAGTTCAGCGATGGATTCTTATCCCCGGCAGCGCTCGTGGAGAGAGCTCATAGGAATGGGGTGAGTTTCTGGTATGTTATAGACTGTATTATCATTTTCTTGCTTGTTTTTTTTTGTCCGTTGTTGGCTATTATCTGTTTGATGTTTTGCCGTAGCAGATGTCTGGAAAATATGAAGCATTGACCTTTTTGTTGTGAAAAAGGATTCTGCTTTTTTTTTCTTTTCGTCCGTGTATAAGGAAGTTGTTCGGCTTCATTTTTATGTTATGTTTTTTTATTTCGTTGAGTATTTGTTGCTTTTTTTTTGTTTGGGTTAAGTATAGAAAGCGATCTTCTTACTGAAAGTTGAAGTTACTTTGTTTGTCTCATCTTTACCCCATTACAAGTTTCAACATTTTCTTTTCTATGGAAAGGAAGTAACTTTGTCTGTCTCATCTTCATTTTACTGTAATTTCTTCTTTTTTGTTTTGTTGTGTTTGTTTAGCATTCTTTTGAGTCTTTTCAACCTTGTTTTGCAAAGAAATTGCAAAAATGGTCCATATTGCTTTGTTTTTGTTTGGAGGTTATGGAAGTGATTTTTTTTTTCCAACTTTGTTTGTCTCATCTTCATTTTTCTGTAATTTCTTCTATTTTGTTTTGTTGTGTTTGTTTTGCATTCTTTTGAGGCGTTTCAACCCAGTTTTGCTAAAAAACGTTGCAAAAATGGACCACCTTGCTTTGCTTTTGGTTGGAGGTTATGAAAGTGATTTTTTTTTACTAGTGTATCTTATTTGATATCTTTTCACCTTGGGGTTGTTTGGCATCTTATTTCAGACAATATTTAAGCTAGATTAGTTTAAATTGTAGTGTTTTTGTAGTCTAATTTTAGCCAATTAAATTCATGTTTTGTTAAATCCTGCCGAGCAGAAGGCTTCCGGTTATAAACATGGTATCTTTAGCAAAACTTGTGACCAACCTCAGCTTTTCAGATTTCTTTTGAGTTTAATGATGAGCAATTGTTTTGAACAACTGCAAAAATATTTGGAACAATTTTCTTTGTAATCTTCATTGCCTGGTGAAGGTTGATGCATGCTTCTAGAATTACAAGATGATTCTTTTACTAATTAATGTGGGGTATTTAGATACAACAACAACAATAAAACTTTTATCCCGCTAAGTGGGGTCGGCTACATGAATCCTTTTTCTCCATTGAGTCCTATTTAGTGTCATATTTTCATTTAATTCTAATAACTTAAGATCATTTTTTATACAATATGCTCAAGTCATCCTAGGTCTACCCCTGCCTTTCTTAACATAACTTGAATCTAAAACATCTACTCTTCTAATGGGATCATCAGATGGTCAACCTTTAATTTGACCAAACCATCTAAGACGTATCTCAATTTTGATATTCATTTACATGCCACATAATTCTTATGTATTTACATATCTCAATTTTGATATTCATTTACATAAAACTTTAGTATCATAATCAAACCAAAAGTAGATACATGGAAAGTGTGATTTTTAATTCATAAAAGTTAATGACAGTGGTATTTTTATGTGATGCTAAATATTTGGATGTTTTAAATAAATATTAAAAAAAATAGATGTATAAATACATTAAGAAATTGTGGTATATATGCAAATCTCCTTAATGAAAAATAAAACACATTGCTAATTACAGATAATGGCATAAAACTAGTTACAGACTGAATTCCATAAAAAAGAATATCTAGCTTAAAACATGTAGAAGAGATTCAAATCTTTGATCACAATCCTGGAAACAGTGAGTGTACAATTGAGCTAGAAGTCGTTCGTTACAATATGATAGTTTATAAACCTTATTTGCAAATCACCTAATTCTAATGTATTTACATATTTTTAACCTAATTTTGATATTTTCTTCTATCATTATTTAGTGTCATAATCAAATCAAAGTGCATGAAAATATGTAGTTTATTTCATAAAAGTTATTATTAGTATTTTCCTGTGATGTTAATGATCTGGGTGTCATACAAGCATAAATCAAAGTTTAGATGTCAGTTATGCAAATATATGCGAATTGTGAGGTATGCTTGTAAATCCCCCCATTAATGGATAACTGATCCTAAAAGTATAAACTTTTTCAATCAACAGGTGAAAGTACTCGCATTGACCGACCACGACACCATGGCTGGCATCCCTGGGGCCATAGAAGCTGCTCAAAAGTTCAACATGAGAATAATTCCAGGTGTTGAAATAAGCGCAGTGCATTCTCCAGGGTAATCATTCTTTAATCCTTGTATAATATCTTAATTAGCTTATAATTAAATAATCCCTATATCTATTTATTTATCATGTCAACAAATCTGAAATTTATTAAAGCACTTTCAGAGGAAGTTATCTAAAATACCATTACAACTTAGATGCTTTTTAGCTAATTTGCCTTCATTTTATTGAATTTTTTCTCCAATCTACTGACAATTATGACTATGGAGCCTTAATTTTATATGTATTCTGCACATGAAAGCTTTTTCCCAAGACAAAAGATTCAAACAACAAATTTCCTTTTTTAGCACTTCATTTAGTAATGCAATTTGTTTATTTATCATATTACCAATTGAAGGGATGAACCGGGAGAAGAGGAACCTCTACATATTCTTGCTTACTATGGTTGTTGTGGGCCTTCTATGTGTGAGGAACTTGATGACTTATTGGCTAATATTCGAGATGGTCGTTATGTTCGAGCAAAAGAGATGCTGGCAAAGCTCGGCAAACTTAAGATGCCTCTTAAATGGGAAGATGTTGCAAATATAGCTGGAAAAGGGGTGGCTCCAGGAAGGGTACATGTTGCGAGGGCGATGGTCGATGCTGGCTATGTTGAGAACATAAAGCAAGCTTTTAGCAAATATTTGTATGATGGTGGACCTGCTTATGCTAAGTAAGCAGACTCTTTAAATGTCTGATCACCTTATGTTAATTAAGGTTAAGCTATGGGAATTTATGGTTCAAAAGCTTAGTTTACTGTGTGCAGGGGGGCTGAACCATCAGCCAAGTCTGTTGTTGAATTAATTTGTCGTTCGGGAGGTGTGGCAACGTTGGCTCATCCCTGGGCTTTGAAGAATTCAGTTTTTGTTATTGAGAGCTTGAAAGATGCTGGTCTCCATGGTGTGGAGGTCTACAGAAGTGATGGGATGTTGGCTGGTACGATTTTCTTATATTTGAAAGTTTTAGAAACCATTTTTCGCTATATTTTATAGTTTATTATGTGCCAGCTTGCTTATCAATCTTTATACTCTGTAAATATATTTCGTAATGTCTATTATATAGCTTCACTGGTTAGATTGTTCTATGGTGATTTTGAGGTCACGAGTTCTAATCATGAAAATATTCTTGTGATAAGCTTACTCTTAATGTTGGAAACAATGGTGACCCTAATTCTCGTAGGATAGAATAAACACTTTTGTAACTATATTTAATATAACAACTTCTTTAAACAACAACAAAAAGCCTAAAATCCCACTAAAGTGGAGTTGACTAGATGAATCATTTTTCTCCAATGTCCTATGAAGAAGAAGAAAAAAGAGTGTTGATGTGAGGCTACAACATGACAATCTAAGGGATGCAAAGTTTCTGGCATGCTGATATTGTGTTTATCAGTTCAGTTAAGATATGTCGTAATCATTTTCAATGATAATAAATATTAGGTGGCTGACATCCTTGATTATTGAAGTACCACACATTTGAAGGTATGTGAACGGATTCCTACTATGTTGTCCATAGGAATTAGATCACCTCGGATTCATCTTGAATGAAATGAAATAATGAGGCTTACAATTTTTCAAATACTTGGTTGTTCTAACACGCAGAGGATTTTGATGCAATCACTAAAGTTGAAATGTGATTTGGATTTTATTTCAATTTTTATTTTGAAACCTTATAAATGGTATAGGTTTTTAGAGTGTAAAGTAGAGCTTCTCAATTTTCTTGTGTCTTTTCTCCTATAAATTGCTTTCAAATTTAACGTTTCTTTGATGTAGATGATTTGCTGTTAAGGTCAGAGAAACTTTGGACAAGTTGTTGATGGAAATTGCACTTAGGTTGATGTAAAAGTCTTAAGGTCTTGATTATGGTAAGGAAATTCAATAAGCTGAGAAGTCGGAAGATTTAACTAGAAAACATGGATGGCTATGATCATGAGGAATATTGTTTGCACTTTTTCTTTTAACTGCTAATAGTACTTTGGTTTTGTGTAGGATCATCACAAACAATTGGTCAATGGAAAAGTAGATTGAATATTGGGATTTGAAATAGAGCAAAATATATTATTGATAAGAGCAGTGGTATTTAAATCTAATTACAATAGACATAATAAAGGAAAACAATAAAAAAATAAAATGAATTGGAAAAAAATAAAACAGAACAAAGTAAAAAAAGAAATACATGAGGGAATTAAAAATAATAATAAGTAATAAAGACTAGGGATTGTCATTATAAATCCAATACTCCCCCCGAGTTGAAGTGTAGATGTCTCTGATTTTCTTATCGACGAATTTCAGTTTAAAGCGCAAGCGGAATAAAGAGGATCCCAACTAAGAATACTACCCGGATTTCGTAAAGGTGTCTGTCAAGTCAGCCGGAGAATTCAAAGTGTAGTTGTAGTATACGTTGCATTCCATCTATAGTGCAACAATATCATTATAGTACTGGGTCACAGTCGTTGACTCTCTTATGCCTCCCCGATTTTCTTAGATACTTCACTGAAAGTTTTTACATCCGAGTAGGTATCACAGTCATTTGTTTAAATGACACTAGTTGAAGTGAGGAACATATATGAACGACCAATCGAAGTCTCCATAGAGTTGATTAGCCATGACATGACTATGAATTTCTCTACTTCCCAAGCTTCAAATGCCAGATTAGTCTTTGGAGGCTCACGAACCATACTTGTGAGATGATTGAATTTCTCACGTCTTTTTATGAACAAAGATACTGCTTGGGGTCATTGAAGAAAGTTAATGTCCAGCTTATGGATTGTGATTAAGAAATTCATGTTGGTTTCATATCCTTCGGTCTAAATTGGGGTCGATCCTCCGGTGGAATCAATAACACATTTTGAAGGTGGATCAAATTTGGAGGAATCTGCAGTAATTTCGATCGAGCTAAAGGAGATGGTGGTATGGTTCTGAGCCATCGATAAAATTTTGGTAGGGTTACTGATGCGCCAAAACTTTCAGCGGGGCGAGTCAATCGTACACTGCAAGTGCACATATCAATGAGTAATGCAGTTAAAGAGTACCACATATAGATCTCACAGAGAAAATGTAATAATTATTTCCGTAGAGAAATCTCTAATTTATTAATTTAGCTAACCTAGCATGACGTGATCACAAAAAGAATTTTAAGTCCTAAAGGTCTAGCAAAACAGAGCAAGGAGAGGACATCAAAAAACAAAAAAAACGGAATGGTTTTTTTGAGTTCTTCATGATTTATGAGGTTCGTGCCTATGGGATTCAAAGATCGTGGCGATCGTGACTTTACTACATGTTTTCTACGTGAGTATTGTCAATTGGAGATACAATGCTCCTTATGCCTATGTCTAAGTCAAAAAAAACCTAGAATCTATGAAGTCGATGCTTCTTCAAGCCCCATGACATTCCACGTTACTTTTCAGATCTCTTAGAATGATTTTAGAATTCTGCTCGAATATGTCAATCTTAGAATTTTATAGTTAACCCTTCATTTCTACTACACAACGGTTAGAGACCATAATTTCACGAAACATTTTAACATCCTTAGTTGACAAGTCTAGTAGTAAATTAAGTTCGAATGTTAACCAACAACATGACCATGAAAACTCTGAAAAAGCTTAACGGAAAAACATTACGAAAAGACTACGATAAATCTAGTGCCCCCTACATCGCAGAGACACGAAAAAGAATTTAGTCACACATCGTAGATAAAATCATAGTGAGAAAATTTATGAAGGCATACATTGCAAGCAACAAATATATTAAAAACTTGTAAGAACTTGCTCTCTCCTTGTGACAACAACTCTTCCTCTCATACACAACTTTCACAACTCACAAAACAAAGACAAAAATCCCTCTTTTAGAGAAGATCAACTTTAAGAGAGCACTCAAATTCCCTCCATAAATTCGTCTCTTGCAGCTTTCAAGCCTTCTCTGGTGCAGAGCTCCCTCTAAGAAGTCATAGGAGTTGATTTTATAACAAAAATCACTTCTTGGGCCATCAAATTTACTTTCTAAAATGCTTTGTCGCTCGTCGGCGTGGTGACATCCATAATTGGCGTGGTCACGCCATAGAATTGCGAGAGCGGCGTGGTCAAGCTGACAGTTTGGCTAGGGTGGCGTTGTCACATCGGAGTGCGGCCTGGTCACGTCGCAACCCTTCGATACATGGAATGTTCACACCGCACAAGGAACTTTTCGCTTGATTTTCTCGCTTTAAATTGTTCGTATTCAACCTTACAACCTGCACAAAATCAACAAAAAATCTTTCTAAAGTGTAAAATCTGTGATAAATAAATAAAAAAATATCATATAAAATGCAGGAAATAATACAGATAAAATCGCGTAAAATTGACGCATGTTAGTTACAATAGAAGACTTCAGGAAACTGCGACTGTTGCAGACCCGGTAGAAGAGTGTGCTGAACCTGCGGTTGTTGGAATAGAGTTGAAATCTTCTTGTATACTCAGCGGCGACTGGATTAGCGGGGACCAACAACTACTTGAACTAGCAATAGGAAGGCCAAAGGCTTCAGTTGTTGAAACCTGTGGCTGGAACAAAGGGCACTTGTGCATGTTGGAGCCGAAAGAGGAGGCCGCGGCTGCTGAAATCGACAAAAGAGGCCGATGACTGTTGGAACCGATAGAGGAGGTTGGTGATTGTTGGATCTTGGGTTAGGCTCTGATTCCATGTTGAGATTTGGAATTGAACAACACATTATAGGAGAAGGGGTATTTAAATCCAATTACACTAAACATCATAAAAGAAACATATAAAACAGAATAAAATAAATAGGAAAGAAATAACATGGAATAAAACAAATAGTAAATACATAATGATGGAATAAAAACAAAAAATAAGTAATAACGGTTAGGAATTGCTGTTATAAATCCAATATTGAATCAAATAAAGTCCTCTAAAACTATCCCTTCTGATAGAATTAAAGTCTTCAAATCAATTTGCATAGTTTTCACAATTAATATCAACTTCTTTTATGCTGTTACATATTATCAAGTTTTTTATTCAACTAGTTGCATAAAAAGATCTTTTTTTGTAATTTCAGTGTAAGTTGTTCTATAAAAAGATATTTTCATTTAATATTATATTGTGATAATTCAATTTGATAAAATTCATTTGCATATCCACAAAGTAATCTAAAATTTTTAGTTGAGAATACCGTCAAATTAATATCTTCTAGTTGAAAATCGGGGCTGAGTTTTCAAGTTTAGTGGCTTAGGATATTATAATTACTTTGATTTTAAAGTTTTAATATTGTTTTGATTACTAATTTTGATTATGAAGAGACATTTTGCGCAGTTAATTAACACAACTCTTGCTTTTAAATATTATAATTTATTAAAATCCTATTCTTAAGATGCTAAGTTCTATCAAAGGAGTAGAAAGGAAATCTATCTTAGTGTTAGATCTCTAAGATTTGTGTGGATCTAAAGAGTACCTAATCACCGGTTATTTGCTCAGCTGCTTGATTATGTGATTGACAATACTTTAATCGACTTATTAACCCAAGAAATCATTTACATATGCTAACATAGAGAAAAAAATATGAATATAATAGACATACATTACAACAACAACAAGCCTTTATCCCACTAATTGGGGTCAGCTAAATGAATCTTCTTTCTCCATTGCGTCCTATTAATTGTCATGTTTTCATTTAATTCTAATAGAGTAAGAGTATGTTTTGGGGTAGCTGCAGCTTATTGAATAATCTCCTGATAAACTAATAAGCCTTATCCTGATAAACTGATAAAACTTATCATGGCTTATCAGCTTATTCGGATAAGGTAGCTGGCTGTTTTGGTCAGCTGTTTGAGAACAACTGATTTACAGTTATATGTGGATAAATGATCATTCCACCCCTGCTAAATAATGTTGTTTGTAACAAAACTGTCTTGACAATATATTCGATACAACAGAAGCAGAAAACTAATACAAAACAGTAAAAAAAATTGAAACAGTCCCCACTTAACAACGAGTATCAAAATTGATTAAAAAAATTACTAAAATTACAATTAAAATTGTGATAATATTAATTTTAAAATCGAGACAACGTATGTCATGATATAAGGATACCATCGAACCCCGATCACTATCGACAGTGAAGCTTGACTGTTTGTCCGCCCAATGGAAGAAAGCATACCTCTCTGTGACGTTCTGTGGGCAACTGCAGAACTTTCTCCCGTAATCAATAAGGAAGTCTGTAGTCCACAGCGAAAAAACACACGTCTGGAGGTTTTTGAAATCCTGAAGCTCATGTTCTTTGAAAGATGTAGGAGAGAACATTATTCAACCCAAAAAATTAAACTATAGAAACAAATGTACAAGAAAAATGAAAATTATCGAAAATAACACCGAATAAAAAAACATAAATTGGAAAACAAAATGTGAGTGTGAGGTCTTAGAGAAATAACAACACCGACCAACGAGTCTGTCACTACTGAGGATAGTGGACCTTGTAAAAAAAAAAAGTTCTTGGTTGCCTTTAGCTCACATGAAATCAACGTCCTGTGCCACATGTGCATATTACCCAAATAAGGTCATCCAATAGGTCATCATAAACCGATGCACCGAAAAAAAGAGAGGATCTCGATTGTCTTTATTAGGATTTCACATACAACACCAGTGAGAAACCAACGTCTTGTGCCACATGTTCATATCACAAAAAAGACAATCCAGCAGGTCCTCATAAACCGATGCATTAAAAAGAAGAGAGGATCTAGGTTGTCTTCATTAGGATTTCACATGTAATAACGACAAACCGACTATCCAGAAAAACCCACAAGGTCAGTCTCATCATGGACCTCACGACCCAAAAAAATAAAAAAATAGTAACTGCTCCATATTTGAAATAACTGCATGGAGACATATTTTTATTCGCAACGAAGAAGGAAAAAACAATTGAAACAAATAAACAACAAAAAAAAATCAAGCCATCAAACAGTGTCATCATAGAATCATTTTTTCATAGACAAATGTAAATATTAAACACGAAGATCGGGGCGCTGCTTCATGAATATTTGCCTGTGGGTAGGATACTCATGCAACTTAACAGAGTTTAGATAGAGTGTCGTATCGGCCATAAGTTCAGGATGTGCATATAAAACTCCAAGAAAGTCATCTAATGATGGTGTCATTTGAAGGACTAGGCTGAGCTGCACATACTTCTATCAGCTTATCTATTGAGTTTTTGATGAAAGGGCCTCTTTCATTTTCTTTTTCACCACCCTGGGCCGTTTTAATTGGCATGTGGACTCGAGCTCCCTCAAATTTATACTCGGCCTTCACCTGACCCAGTAACCTGCTCGGCTGCCAAGTCACCTGGTATGCCTGCAAACACCTGATCACTTGGGTTGAACACATGCATGCCCGTCGCGACACATCCTCCCTAAACATGAAAAATTATTACTTCGGAAACCTGAGACAAGTTTGCATCCGAACACTAATAAAATAACGCCCAGTGTAAATGTGGGTCCCACGAGTAAAAAAATAAGCATTTCCTGAACATGCGACCCGCCCATTGCTTTGAAAAAGCGTCGCTTGGCATTTTTTAATCCAGCCGAGTCCTTCAAAAAACACACAAATATTATAATACATATTCATAAAATTAAATATGATAAATTATTATTAATTAAAATAATTTAAATAATAGTCATATTTTAAAAATTAAATCCTAAAAATTATAATATATAACAAAATATTAATAATAATATATTACTATTAATTGATTACTTCTACAAATAAATATATTACATATATAACACCCAGTTTTTTTTGCCTTGGCCCGAACAAGCCCGATGTTTCGAAGAACAACATGTTATTTGCTGCAGCTGTGTTATTTTGGTGCTTTCGGCGGCGATAACACCACGATAAAACCGCCGCCGAAAACACGTCAATACAAAGCGGGTTAACTCAAGTAACACTCGAATAATACATCAATAACATCACAATAATACCGCAGGTTACCTAAAACTATTTATAATTTGAGATCTGATTAGTATATGAAATAAATGTTTGAAAACTTTATAATACATAATCGTAAAATTAAATATGATAAATTATGATTAATTAAAATAATTTAAATAACAAAATCATCATATTTTAAATAATTAAATCCTATAAATTAAAATATATAACAAATTATTAATATTAGTATATTACTATTAGTTTTTTATTTATATAAATAAATATTTTACGTACATACCACCTAATGTTTTTTGCTTCACTTGGCCCGAACCAGCTCTAAGTTTCGATGATTAGCATGTTATTTGCGACAGCCGTGTTATTTGGGTGTTTTCGAACGCGATAACACCACAATAACACTTTTGTCGAAAACAAATCAATACAAAACTGGTTAGGTTACCTCAAGTAACACTTGAATAATACAACAATAAGACTCGAATAATATATCAATAACACATTAATATTATTGATGTGTTATTCAAGTATAATTAATTAAAGTTTTTGNAATCCTCCGGTGGAATCAATAACACATTTTGAAGGTGGATCAGGTTTGGAGGAATCTGCACTAGTTTCAATCGAGCTAAAGGAGATGGTGGTGTGGTTCTGAGCCATCGATAAAATTTTGGTAGGGTTACTGACGCACCAAAACTTTCAGCGGGGCGAGTCAATCGTACACTGCAAGTACACATATCAATGAGTAATGCAGTTAAAGAGTACCACATATAGATCTCACAGAGTAAATGTAATAATTATTTCCGCAGAGAAATTTCTAATTTATTAATTTAGCTAACCTAGCATGACGTGATCACAAAAAGAGTTTCAAGTCCTAAAGTTCTAGCAAACAGAGCGAGGAGAGGACATCAAAAAAAAAAAAAAACGGAAAGGCTTTTTTGAGTTCTTCACGATTTATGAGGTTCGTGCCTATGGGATTCAAAGATCGTGGCCATCGTGACTTTACTACATGTTTTCTACGTGAGTATTGTCAATTGGAGATACAATGCTCCTTATGTCTATGCCTAGGTAAAAAAAAACCTAGAATCTATGAAGTCGATGCTTCTTCAAGCCCCATGACATTCCACGTTACTTTTCAGATCCCTTAGAATGATTTTAGAATTCTGCTCGAATATGTCAATCTTAGAATTTTGTAGTTAACCCTTCATTTCTACTACACAACGGTTAGAGACCATAATTTCACGAAACATTTTAACATCCTTAGTTGACAAGTCTAGTAGTAAATTAAGTTCGAATGTTAACCAACAACATGACCACGAAAACTCAGAAAAAGCTTAACGGAAAAACATTACGAAAAGACTACGATAAATCTAGTGCCCCCTACATCGCAGAGAAACGAAAAAGAATTTAGTCACACATCGTAGATAAAATCATAGTGAGAAAATTTATGAAGGAATACATTGCAAGCAACAAATATATTAAAAACTTGTAAGAACTTGCTCTCTCCTTGTGACAACAACTCTTCCTTTCATACAAAACTTTCACAACTCAAAAAACAAAGACAAAAATCCCTCTTTTAGAGAAGATCAACTTCAGGAGAGCACTCAAATTCCCTCCATAAATTCGTCTCTAGCAGCTTTCAAGCCTTCTCTGGTGCAGAGCTCCCTCTAAGAAGTCATAGGAGTTGATTTTATAACAAAAATCACTTCTTGGGCCATCAAATTTACTTTCTAAAATGCTTTGTCGCTCGTCGGCGTGGTGACATCCATAATTGGCGTGGTCACGCCATAGAATTGCGAGAGCGGCGTGGTCAAGCTGATAGTTTGGCTAGGGTGGCGTTGTCACATCGGAGTGCGGCCTGGTCACGCCGCAACCCTTCGATACATGGAATGGTCACACCGCACAGGGAACTTTTCGCTTGATCTTCTCGCTTTAAATTATTCGTATTCAATCTTACAACCTGCACAAAATCAACAAAAAATCTTTCTAAAGTGTAAAATCTGTGATAAATAAATAAAAAAATATCATATAAAATGCAAGAAATAATATAGATAAAATCACGTAAAATTGACGCATGTTAGTTACAATAGAAGACTTCAGGAAATTGCGACTATTGCAGACCCGGTAGAAGAGTGTGCTGAATCTGCGGTTGTTGGAATAGAGTTGAAATCTTCTTGTATACTCAGCGGCGACTGGATTAGCGGGGACCAACAGCTACTTGAACTAGCAATAGGAAGGCCAAAGGCTTCAGTTGTTGAAACTTGTGGCTGGAACAAAGGGCACTTGTGCATGTTGGAGCCGAAAGAGAAGGCCTGCGGTTGCTGAAATCGACAGAAGAGGCCGATGACTGTTGCAACCGATAGAGGAGGTTGGTGATTGTTGGATCTTGGGTTAGGCTTTGATTCCATGTTGAGATTTGGAATTGAACAACACATTATAGGAGAAGGGGTATTTAAACCTAATTACACTAAATATAATAAAAGAAACATATAAAACAGAATAAAATAAATAGGAAAGAAATAACATGGAATAAAACAAATATTAAATACATAATGATGGAATAAAAACAAATAATAAGTAATAACGGTTAGAAATTGCTGTTATAAATCCAATATTGAATCAAACAAAGTCCTCTAAAACTATCCCTTCTGATAGAATTAAAGTCTTTAAATCAGTTTGCATAGTTTTCACAATTAATATCAACTTCTTTTATGCTGTTACATATTATCAAGTTTTTTATTCAACTAGTTGCATAAAAGATCTTTTTTTGTAATTTAAGTGTAAGTTGTTCTATAAAAAGATATTTTCATTTAATATTATATTGTGATAATTTAATTTGATAAAATTCATTTGCATATCCACAAAGTAATCTAAAACTTTTAGTTGAGAATACCGTCAAATTAATATCATCTAGTTGAAAATCGGGGCTGAGTTTTCAAGTTTAGTCTCTTAGGACATTATAATTACTTTGATTTTAAAGTTTTAATATTGTTTTTGATTACTAATTTTGATTATGAAGAGACATTTTGCGCAGTTAATTAACACAACTCTTGCTTTTAAATATTATAATTTATTAAAATCCTATTCTTAAGATGCTAAGTTCTATCAAAGGAGTAGAAAGGAAATCTATCTTAGTGCTAGATCTCTAAGATTTGTGTGGATCTAAAGAGTACCTAATCATCGATTATTTGCTCAGCTGCTTGATTATGTGATTGACAATACTTTACTCAACTTATTAACCCAAGAAATCATTTACATATGCTAACATAGAAGAAAAAATATGAATATAATAGACATACATTACAACAACAACAAGCCTTTATCCCACTAATTGGGGTTGGCTAAATGAATCTTCTTTCTCCATTGCGTCCTATTAATTGTCATATTTTCATTTAATTCTAATAAAGTAAGAGTATGTTTTGGGGTAGCTGCAGCTTATTGAATAATCTCCTGATAAACTGATAAGCCTTATCCTGATAAACTGATAAAACTTATCATGGCTTATCAGCTTATTCGGATAAGGTAGCTGGCTGTTTGGGTCAGCTGTTTGAGAACAATTGATTTACAGTTATATGTAGATAAATGATCATTCTGCCCCTATTAAATAATGTTGTTTATAACAAAACTGTCTTGACAATATATTCGATACAACAAAAGCAGAAAACTAATACAAAAAAGTAAAAAAAAAATTGAAACAGTCCTCACTTAACAACGAGTAGCAAAATTGATTAAAAAAATTACTAAAACTACAATTAAAATTGTGATAATATTAATTTTAAAATCGAGAAAGCATATGTCATAAGATACATTGTCCTACAATGATACCATCGAACTCCGATCACTATCGACAGTGAAGCTTGACTGTTTGTCCGCCCAACGGAAGAAATCATACCTCTCTGTGACGTTCTGTGGGCAACTGCAAAACTTTCTCCCGTAACCAATAAGGAAGTCTGTAGTCCATAATGATAAAACACACGTCGGGAGGTTTTTGAAATCCTGAAGCTCATGTTCTTTGAAAGATGTAGGAGAGAACATTTTTCAACCCAGAAAATTAAACTATAGAAACAAATGTACAAGAAAAATGAAAATTATCGAAAATAACACCGAATAAAAAAACATAAATTGGAAAACAAAATGTGAGTGTGCGGTTTCAGAGAAATAACATCACCGACCAATGAGTCTGTCACTACATGAGGATAGTGGACCTTGTAAAAAAAAAGTTCTTGGTTGCCTTTAGCCCACATGAAATCAACGTCCTGTGCCACATGTGCATATTACCAAAATAAGGCCATCCAATAGGTCCTCAAAAACCGATGCACCGAAAAGAAGAGAGGATCTCAATTGTCTTTATTAGGATTTCACATGCAACACCAGTGAGAAACCAACGTCCTGTGCCACATGTTCATATCACAAAAAAGACAATCCAGCAGCTCCTCATAAACCGATGCGTTAAAAAGAAGAGAGGATCTAGGTTGTCTTCATTAGGATTTCACATATAACAACGACGAACCGATTATCCAGAAAAACCCATAAGGTCAGTCTCATCATGGACCTCACGACCCAAAAAAAAAAAAGAATAGTAACTGCTCCATAATTGAAATAACTGCATGGAGACATATTTTTGTTCGCAATAAAGAAGGAAAAAAACAATTGAAATAAATAAACAACAAGAAAAAATCAAGTCATCAAATAGTGTCATCATAGAATCATTTTTCCATAGACAAATGTAAATATTAAACACGAAGATCGGGGCGCTGCTTCATGAATGTTTGCCTGTTGGTAGGATACTCATGCAACTTAACAGAGTTTAGATAGAGTGTCGTATCGGCCATAAGTTCAGGATGTGCATATAAAACTCCAAGAAAGTCATCTAATGATGGCGTCATTTGAAGGACTAGGCTGAGCTGCACATACTTCTATCAGCTTATCTATTGAGTTTTTGACAAAAGCGCCTCTTTCATTTTCTTTTTCACCACCCTGTGCCGTTTTAATTGGCATGTGAACTCGAGCTCCCTCAAATTTATACTCGACCTTCACCTGTCCCAGTAACCTGCTCGGCTGCCAAGTCACCTGGTATGCTTGCAAACACCTGATCACTTGGGTTGAACACATGCATGCCCGTCGCGACATCCTCCCTTAACATGGAAAATTATTACGTTCGGAAACCTGAGACAAGTTTGCATCCGAACACTAATAAAATAACGCCAAGTGTAAATGTGGGTCCCACGAGTAAAAAAAATAAGCATTTCCTGAACATGCGACCCGCCCATTGCTTTGAAAAAGCGTCGCTTGGCATTTTTTAATCCCGCTGAGTCCTTAAAAAAACACACAAATATTATAATACATATTCATAAAATTAAATATGATAAATTATTATTAATTAAAATACTTTAAATAATAGTCATATTTTAAAAATTAAATCCTAAAAATTATAATATATAACAAAATATTAATAATAATATATTACTATTAATCAATTACTTCTACAAATAAATATATTACATATATAACCCCCAGTTTTTTTTGCCTTGCCCCGAACTAGCCCGATGTTTCGAAGAACAACATGTTATTTGTTGCAGTTGTGTTATTTTGATGTTTTCGGCGGTGATAACACCGCGATAAAACCTCCACTGAAAACACGTCAATACAAAGCGGGTTAACTCAAGTAACACTCGAATAATACATCAATAACATCACAATAATAACGCAGGTTACCTCAAACTATTTATCATTTGAGATCCGATTAGTATATGAAATAAATGTTTGAAATCTTTATAATACATAATCGTAAAATTAAATATGATAAATTATGATTAATTAAAATAATTTAAATAACAAAATCATCATATTTTAAATAATTAAATCCTATAAATTATAATATATAACAAATTATTAATATTAATATATTACTATTAGTATTTTATTTATATAAATAAATATTTTACGTACATACCACCTAATGTTTTTTGCTTCACTTGGCCCTAACCAGCTCTAAGTTTCGATGATTAGCATGTTATTTGCGACAGCTGTGTTATTTGGGTGTTTTCAAACGCGATAACACAATAACGCTTTCGTCGAAAACAAATCAATACAAAACTGGTTAGGTTGCCTCAAGTAACACTAGAATAATACAACAATAAGACTCGAATAATATATTAATAACACATTAATATTATTGATATGTTATTCAAGTATAATTAATTAAAGTTTTTGAAATAAAAAAAATGATCATATTTAAAAAAATTAAATCTTATATGTAATAATATATAACAAATTATTAATAATAATAAAATTATCATGTTTTAAAAAATTAAATCCTATAAATTATATTATATAACAAATTATTAATAATAATATATTACTATAAGTTTACCCAGCCCGATGCTTCAACTTAACAGTATGTTATCTACGGCAGTCGTTTTATTTGTGTGTTTTCGTTGACAATAACACGGCAATAACACGACAGTAACACATCATGCCCTATGTTATTTCATGAAATCAACAACTTTACATCACTAAATCTATCTGGAACCTNGCGGCAGTCGTTTTATTTGTGTGTTTTCGTTGACAATAACACGACAATAACACAACAGTAACACATCATGCCCTATGTTATTTCATGAAATCAACAACTTTACATCACTAAATCTATCTGGAACCTCACCAAGAAGTCGGTATTATGTGACGCTCTTCCTCGAATGTCTGAACCTTGTTATATAGCAGCCAGACCAACTTGACCTCGGTCTTCATCTATGCAGAACAATCGAATTGATTTGGATTTCTTCATCATAGAGCTATTTTAAGGTCGTTGAGTGTAAGGCTTTTCTTGTAATTGTCAGATAGTCTCCACATTATTAAACTTGGCCAACATGATCCAAAAATCTTTTGGGAATATCTCGTCACAACTCTTCTCCAAATTGTCAAATTCAGCGTAAATGATCCAAAGATCCTTGGGATATCTTGTGAGCTCTTATCTTACTCATTTTCCACTTATTCATTAACTCCAATCGAAGATTGCTTTTGTCCATCTCTCTCAAATAATTCACCCTTCATTTTGACTCCATAAGGATCCTCAAGAGGAAATGCTCATGGAAGTTGAAAACTGTTGTTTATATTTTGAAAATCTACTTCTTTTATAGATTTTCAAAAGGTGAGGTTCATGAAATCCATATCAAATTTATCTTTTATTATTGCATTACAACCAAACGCATGTCAGACAGGTTAAACATTTGAAAGGGTTACTTATCCAAAGATTTAATAGCTTTAATTTTAGTACTGTATAGCATGCAATGATTTTACACAGGTTGTGCTAACTTCTCTCAAGAGCTATGAAATCCTCTTGGCGTAACAAGTCTCCTTTTGGATACATTTCCGCATCAACGAGCATAATAATTAACCTTTATTCTCGTAGCCAATGATTACAGTATTTTTCAGCAGATGCATGTGATATCAATTTGCATGACATTTTGTATTCATGAGTAGTGTAGAATTTTTATTATTCACTCTTTAAATATACTAAAACTGAATGCATGGAATGTTATTTTAGTAGTAGTAGCCTATTGACAGAGTTGTAACTATGGGTGATCAAATTATTAAAAGGTGTGAACGCTTTAGATATCTCGGGTCTATTGTTCGTGATGGTGATATTGATGGGGATGTTATTAGTAGAATTCAAGTTGGTTGGTTGAAGTGGAGGAATGCTTTGGGCCCTTTTGTCTGACAGAAAAGTATCGCTTAGACTGAAAGGAAAATGTTATAAGATGGCAGTGAGACCTGCAATGCTCTATGGCGTTGAATGTTCGCCTTTAAATGAGCAGCATAAAATTAATTTAAGTGTTGCCGAGATGAGAATGCTTAGGTGGATGAGTGGCTTTACACTTACAAACAAAATGCAAAATGAATATATCAGTGATAGAGTTGGTGTAGCTCCAATGACAAACAAAAATAGAGTCATCTTAGATGGTTTGGTCACATTAAATTTCGACCATCTAATGATCCGATTAGGACAGTAGATGTTTTATATTTGACTTATGTTAAGAAAGACATAGGTAGATCTAGAGAGATTTGGGCATATTGTACAAAAAATGATCTTAATGTATTAGAATTAAATGAAAATATGACACTCAATAGGACGCAATGGAGAAAAAGTATTCATGTAGTAGACTCCACTTACTGGGATAAAGGTTTGTTGTTGTTGTACCCTTGAGATATATTGAGGCTGGAAATTTCTCACAATGGCAAAATGCTTTTATAACTCAATCTCCATTTTAATTGAAAATAATTTTAATCTAATCATTATATTTGGTTTCAGTTTTGTGAGTTCTGACGAGTTTTACTGAAGTTTTAGATTAACTCAACGTGTTTTACTAAATTTATTTGGTTTAAAAATGTAATCCTAAAATATCCAAAATAAATCTATCATCCAGTCTCTCTTAAATTTCTTGTATTATAATCTAAACCCAGTTAGATAATCGTCTTTGCTTCACATATGAAATATACATTTGAAATATATTACAACAAGAAAACTAAAAACAATAATAAGTTTCCATACAAAAACCAACAAAATTATAAGTTTTCAAAATGTAACTAAAATGTAAACCGAAACCGAGTTTTAAAACCTTTTTCTGCATCAATTCTAGCTCCCCTAATGAGCTGGTGGTTACTTTGCTAACAGGATTCAGTAATTTAGCTGATACGTATGAGCTTCTAAAGCTTGGAGGATCAGATTACCATGGAAGAAAAGCAGATGATGAATCTGACCTAGGAAGTGTCCATCTTCCAGTTCTGGATGTTTTCAAGTTTCTGAAGCTTGCATCTCCCATCTGGTGTGGTGCTACAAAAAAAATCTTCAGAAGCTTTCTTGAAGAGCCTTCTGCTGCAAATATGAAAAAATTCAATTTTTACAAACCAGATAAATCAAATTGCTGCGGAAAAGATTGCTTTGATCTGTGTTTATCTTCATGGTTATCTGATGAGGAAAAACAAAAAGCTGAGCTTGAAAATATAAGGATTAAGCTATCTGATACTGTAGTCAGTAAAGTTGGGCTTCATTTGGAACTAGATAGTCGGTAGCTTATACTTATTTTACTTGGTCTGTATTGTTTTGGCCAATTTTTGTTTTTGTATTCTGAACAGAATCGACAAATATTTAAGTTAGTATTAGAAAAAAATGTCCGAGGAAATTGAGTTATGGAAAAGTGTAATTTTTCTTCTTTACCGCATGTTTTAGACAGTTATTTGAGGCACAATACTAAAGCACATATCTGCTACTTTGGTTTGGTCCTACTTCAATGGCTTTCAAAGCTTTTACTTAGCCAAACAGCGATTTGAAAGTCAATGATTTGATCGTCATCAATAGTCTTATTTCATCATCATGGTTTCTACAGAAGAATTTTCTTTGTTGCTTGTATTGGATTCTATGAATTATATAAAAGCTGCATGAAAAAGCATCCACAAAATAAAACCTCCCATCATCACATAACAAGGTAAAGTGATTTGTGATCGTGCAGTTTCCACAAAGCTAGCTGTAAAACATAAATTCAAAACTTGCATGAATGGCGCCACTTTAGAACAAATGGATTATAAACTACGCATGTCATACTTTTGGAAATAATATGAAAGAGGATAATTTGATTTCTACCAATTTCTATGAAAGAAATTATCAAACGTTACTACGAAAACCTAAAAAAAAGAAAGAAAAATCTCCCCAAACAACATACAGGAAAGCGACACTTCATATAAAGAAGCATAAACATAGCTCGGAGATGAAGAGAAGAAACGTCGACTCCTCGGGAAAATTCTTCTGTAGAAACCCTCGTTGAATGAGAAGCCAAATGAGGAGAGGAATTTACGAAAGCGGAAGGAGGCCCGGCAGAAATTGCAATGAAAATCAATATTCGGAAAAGGGCCTGTTAAATGGGCCCAACGATTCCATGGATTCCACAACGGGCCCGCCAAGTGGCCCTGTACAAGTTCGGCCTACAATCAGTTTTAAGAAGAGGGTGTCGTCCGAACATTTTCAGTGTTGTATGTATAATTCTTTTGCATTTACGTATCTAACTTCTAAACCTTTGTATTTATATTTATGCCNAGTACAAGTTCGGCCTACAATCAGTTTTAAGAAGAGGGTGTCGTCCGAACATCTTCAGTGTTGTATGTATAATTCTTTTGCATTTACGTATCTAACTTCTAAACCTTTGTATTTATATTTATGCCCTTTTTTATCTTATAAATCTATGCATTGAAAGATGCATCACTTTTGAAATACACTGAATATGAGTCAACTCAACTCAACTAAAAAATTGCACGTTCAAATGGGCCTTGAAATCAGCCAACATACATATTGTAATCTAAATATTATTACAAAATTGATTAAATAGTCAAAGCCTTCAATTTTCGTGGTCACAATTTTCTTCTACAACTTTAAACCACATTGCTAACAATTTTCTTATAAAGGTTCAATTCACATGTTNATCTAAATATTATTTCAAAATTGATTAAATAGTCAAAGCCTTCAATTTTCGCGGTCACAATTTTCTTCTACAACTTTAAACCACATTGCTAACAATTTTCTTATAAAGGTTCAATTCACATGTTCACAATTTTCTTATATATATATATATATATATATATAATCAAGTTATTATTAAACAAAATACGATCTTACAAGGCCTTGGTTGTATTTATACCATAAAATGATTAATTTATAAAAAATAATGTAATTAGAGCTACCAATGGAGAATACCATGATACTTTTTTAATAGATCTAAGCGTACCATAATTTAATATAGTTTTACTAAGATTCTTTTTAACATTGTAGCAGTACTCTGGAAAGATTTAGGGTGCGTTTGGGGCAGCTTGTGATTTTCAGGATAAGCTGCTTATCCTGAAATGCGGCGGACTGCGGTATTCGGCCGGCGGCCTGCGTTTAGTGTAAAAACCCAAATGCGGTTTCAGATAAGCTGGANCTTTAATATTGTAGCAGTACTCTGGAAAGATTTAAGGTGTGTTTGGGGCAGCTTGTGATTTTCAGGATAAACTGCTTATCCTGAAATGTGGCGGACTGCGGTATTCGGCCGGCGGCCTGCGTTTAGTGTAAAAACCCAAATGCGGTTTCAGATAAGCTGGAGAAATGCGCGAACCAAACGATATGGTGAAAATGCCGCCCGCACTTATAAGCTGCCCCAAACGGGTACTTAAGCAAAAGGTCTAAGCTTAGGTTTGGCTGTCACAACAAAGTGCTCTGCTGGAATACTTTTGTAAGAGCTGTCTGTCATATTTTAAAGTAAAAAAATATCAATTATAACTTCAAAAAATATACATATCACCACATAAATTATGATAACTAGAGTTTTTAATTATTTATTAGCATGCTTTATTGAGAAAAAAGTTACAATAGCACACGCATCATAGTCAAGAGACGTTAATTTTGAGCAACTGAAAAATCTACAAACACCAAAGTATAAAGGGAAATTTACATACATACCACAACATTCTTATGTATTTACGTATCCAACACCCAAAGTTTGGTGTCCTAAAACTGTGCATAAAATATATATATATATATATATATATATATATATATTTCACTCTTAAAAGGATAATAATGATGATATTTTTGATGAGATGTTAGAGACCTGAGTGTTATGTATGCAAATATGAATGCTTAGGTATTAATGCGTGCTAGAACATTCACGTCGGTAGAGTAATAAATTATCGTATTAGGGTTGCAAGAAAATCCATCACACATTCATGTGAAAGAAAACAATCAGTAGTGACACCAGAAGTTTTTACGCGGAAAAACCGTAAAGGGGAAAAACCAAGACGTATGACCCAGTTGAAAATATCCACTATAAACTGAAAGTTACAAGTAAAACCCTCTGTCCCACAGGCAAGAATCAGTTACAAAGTCTGTCGAGTTATAACATTGATGCGCGGAGGAAATTGTCACCAGAAATAAGTAGCAATCGATGATGACCATTGGCAGCCGACAAGTGGTGGTCGACAATGACAGAAGTGATGATGAACTTCAGATTCTTCTCAGAGTTTCATGCTTTTTCTCAGGTCCAATCCCCCCCACATAAGAGGGGTAGTGATCTATTTATAGAGTTTCAAGTACAATTAATGCAGGATCGGACGGTGCGAGGAATTTCCTTTTATCAAACAACATTTGATAGACATTATAATGCCTTCATGATGTTATAATTGACCGACATCAGACTTGTTGAATTTGTCTTATCGAGACACTCGATGCAGCAGCAGACTCGCCAGATTCGACATTCATTTGACCTCCCAAATATACTCAAAAAGCTTATAAAAGTGATTTAATGGCTTGATCTGAACTTGATTTATTTTAGATTAAACCAATTTTAGTATCATTGGGTCCGTCTCGTCAAGCTCGTCAGTTGGACTATAAGTTTGTTGGAATTAGAGCTCTGAATGACTCTTAATCAAAGTTTGAATATTTTTTACTAAAAAAAATTGCTTTGAGTTCCGCATACCATGTCTCTAGATTTATGTTGTAATGGAAATTTATTGAGGGTGTATCAGACACTCAGCCCTATTTTATTTAATATATATATATATATATATATAATTACTATTATGACNGCGGCGGTAGAGTAATAAATTATCGTATCAGCGTTGCAAGAAAATCCATCACACATTCATGTGAAAGAAAATAATTAGTAGTGACACCAGAAGTTTTTACGCGGAAAAACCGTAAAGGGAAAAAACCAAGACGTATGAACCAGTTGAAAATATCCACTATAAACTGAAAATTACAAGTACAACCCTCTGTCCCACAGGCAAGAATCAGTTATAAAGTCTCCCGAGTTATAACATTGATGCGCGGAGGAAATTGTCACCAGAAATGAGTGGCAATCAATGATGATCATTGGCAGCCGACAAGTGGTGGTCGACAATGACATAAGTGATGATGGACTTCAGATTCTTCTCAGAGTTTCATGCTTTTTCTCAAGTCCAACCCCCCCATAAGAGGGGTAGTGATCTATTTATAGAGTTTCAAGTACAATTAATGCAGGATCGGACGGTCCGAAGAATTTTCTTTGATCAAACAACATTTGATAGACATTATAGTGCCTTCATGATGTTATAATTGACCGACATCAGACTTGTTGAATTTGGCTTTTCGAGACACTCGATGTAGCAGCAGACTCGCCAGCTTCGACATTCATTTGACCTCCCAAATATACTCAAAAAGCTTATAAAGGTGATTTAATGACTTGATCTGAACTTGATTTATTTTAGATTAAACCAATTGTAGTATCATTGGGTCCATCTCGTCAAGCTCGTCAGTTGGACCATAAGTTTGCTGAAATTAGAGCTCTGGATGTCTCTTAATCAAAGTTTGAATATTTTTTGCTAAAAAAAATTGTCTTGAGTTCCGTATACCACGTCTCTAGATTTATGTTGTACTGAAAATTTATTGGAGGTGTATCAGACACTCAGCCCTATTTTATTTAATATATATAATTACTATTATGACAGCAGCTTTTCAAGCAGTTAGATTTTGTCCATCACAACTTTAGAACTCCCTTTTTAAAATACTACAGCAACTCCAACCAGATCATAAGCCTGCCCGCAGAATACAGGAACTTAGATTTTCAGCCAACTAATTATGTTTGTATTCTATCCTGCAGCACTTGGAGAGCAATAGAGAGACAAAGCCTAAAAAATCAAAGGAAAAAACAAAATGTGTTTAGTTAAAGAAAGCACCTTAGACAAAATAAATCATGCTTTTCCCCTTGTTAATGATAATCCCAGACATCAGAAAGACGTGATGAAGTTTTTTTTGGAAACATGTTAAAGCATGTGCTGAGAAGATTGTCTTCTGAAATCATTCCATTTTTTANGCTTCACGACAACTTCAAACATGTGATGGGATACTTTATGAGCCTGGACTATCTGTTGGCGTTAAACATATTATTCCAGAAAGCTTCGAGATTGTTCCATCATTCCCCGCAAATCTTTTCTTTAGCTTCGAGATTGAGGAGATGACAAGAGTGGGGGAATTGACACATAGTTATGGCCTCATTTTTCCACAGGTGGTTTAATCACTTTTGACTTACAAACTGTAATGTGAGAATCTTCATCAGAGATTCCTTTATATTATACTAAGTCTACGTCTGACTCAGGTATTTATTGTCCTACTCTCTTTTCAACACTTTATGGTTTTATAATAATAGTTTCATTTTTATTATGTAGTTGTTGCAGTAGAGTACCTACCAGAAATTTGCTACAAGTATTCATTGGGTGTGAATCCTCACAACAGGGAGATAGATGATTGTAACTTAAGGCACTTATGGGACATCTTCAATGGGATACATATAGGGTTATCTGAATAGCTGCAATACTATACTTTTGAAGCCAACATCACATTAAATTTCTTGGCTCATCTAGATGGCATGAAGTTGATGTACTTAAACTGATAGTGTCGCGACGTGCAGTTCCTTATTAGGCGATTAATGTTACTAGGCATAGTCTGATCTAGCGTATCACTCCCAAATCTTCATGAGCGGGTGAGAGTTGGTTGAGAAACTATTGACTTGGATCATGAAGGGATCAAGATGAATACAGAGGCTTCACGACATTACCAACATGAACCAAATAGTACTACTA